>JAYWMT010000189.1:0-308553 GCA_039090855.1 Macrothele yani | reverse complement strand
CACATTATAAACGATATCAAATGGTATTGACCTAGACATTTGATATACTACTGTACAGTATATTAATATGAATTCTACAGGATTCATTGCTCTTATGTTACATATACATAAAACATCGAGTGTGTAAAACTATCGCATTCGTTTCTTCCCATTCCTGGCACTACTTTCTTTCTTTAAAGAAAGATTGATTTTATTATACTTAAATGAAAGAGAAAAAACACCTCCTCTTCTTATAAAACACAATAATTTACGGGACAGCTGTATGTTTTTTATAAGATTGTTACTTATGCGAAAGTTATTTTTCATTATTATTCTAATAACTATAAGGCTGGCACTTTGTGAAACCTTTCCTTTTTTATACTGGATTAGCCAGTATAGGCCGTTCCGGTGGCGCAGTGGTCAAAGCGATAGCTTCTGATCATTTGCCCGAGATGAGTCCAGGTTGGAATCCCGGTGATGCATGGATGTTGTGTTTGTCTTAAGGCGCTGGTTCTCTCCCTCTCTGGGAACCAGTGGCCCTAAAATAGGGACAGGCGACTGCTTATATTCCATTTACTTGCTCACGGTGGTCGTTAAACCTACAATAAAAAAAAAGAAGCCAGTACATCTCAATCCACACATCTGGAATGTATTTTAAAAATTCAGAGTTCTAACCGTCAGTTAATAATTAGGGATGAAAGTAACATTGGTTTTATTGGAAGAAATTTTAAATGCTAGGTAATAAAAGATATTTCGTAAATTTATCAGATTTTCGACAGAAATGGAGATTAAGTGTAAATGATGAAAAGTGAGGGGGCAAATGTGCTGTTTAGCTCCGCACTCAAATGAGTACGGGGTAAGATGCCTCTCTGCCTCCACGTTTCCGGATGCCACCGGATGTAGGGAAAGTTTGACAAGATTATAACAATTTATTTAAAATCTGCAAATCTTAAAATCTGTACGACTAAGGGCGATAACCTATTTAAAGGGTAGCGCACCAAAGCTTAGAAAAAGTAATAATTTTAAATACAAAATATTCCACGGAAAATATTTTTTTTTTCCAACACTGCGAGGCCAGGGGAGCAACTGCCCCGTTTGCTCCGATGATCCAGCCTGCCGTGTTGAAAACACTTGCTCAGAATTAAAATGAATGTTACCTCTCTTACATGGAATGACAGTTGAATTTGAACGAATAATTGAAAAGCAAGCTGTAGAGTTAAACCGGGGACCGTGAGTACAGAGGCACCGGATTCTGGACAATCATCCTTTACTAGTTGCTGTTGCTATTGCCATGTTCGAAGCATAGCACACCGTCCGCCCTATAAAGTTGTCCACACTATTTCTCTTGTGCAGCGGCTCCAAATCAGGGACGAGATTAAAATCTGCTAGAAAGCGAGAACATATTTCAACACATACCAGTTAGTAGTCGAATTTTTGAACTCATGGTCCGAATAGTGGGAAATTTCGGGGGATTTAAACATACGTTTTCTAAGAAAAGAAAGGTCTTCACGACTCGAACAAAGTGTAATCGAGAGGTCAGAATATAGGATCATTTAGGCAGACGTCTAGAAATTTTGCTCCCTATACTTCCAATGGAAAAAAATTCAACATTGGTTCCTCAGCAAAGAAATATTTCTCTTATATCAAAATTAGCCAAACTGACAAAATAACACCATAATTTAGATTGTGCAGTAGGTGTTTTTTGCAAAAAGCTTTCCAGAACTATGTTAAAAATCAATAATCATATTACGATGTAGTGGTAAGGAAGAGTGGCGTCTCCTGTAGGTAAGTATCATAACCACATCGAAGTAAAGTTATTGATCTTTAATATACACTGCTGGCCACTTATAATGCAACACCAAGAAGGACACGAGATAGAAAAATCCTGATTTACTGGACACATAACAACCGATGCAAAGATGAAACGATTGAGCTTACAGGCACGTGCGACTTGCGGAACACGCAGATATCAATAGTTCGTGTGGCCCACATGGCTGGTAATAACGGCCGCTACACGCCGCGGCATCGAACGAAAGAGGTTTTGAATGTGGTCGTGGGGTATATCGGTCCAACATGCCTCCACACGTTGCTACAGTTCATCAGACGGAGCCGCCGGTGGTGCTTACCGGGGCTGACGCCAAGGTTGAGATCAGCGACCAGACGTGTTTGATGGGCGACATATCTGGACAACAGGCGGGCCACGGCAGCAGTGACACCTGGTGGGCCGTGAAGAATTGCGCCACATGATGCGTGCTACGTGCGGACGCTCATTGGTCCTGTTGAAACGTGGCCGTCGGCAGGTCCCGCGGCGTGGTGGAGGACTACAGGCTCCAAAACGTCGGAGATGTAGCGGTGGCTGTTGAGTGTACCGGCGATGCGCAACAGAGGGGTTCGGGTGTCATATCCAATTGCGCCCCTAACCATAACGTCAGGCGACGGACTGGTATGGCGATGGCTAACGTAGAAGCGTCATACAACCTCTCGCCGTGGTGCCGCCACACACAGATCCGACCATCGTGGTGCTGCAGGCAGAAAACGAATTCGTCGGAAAAGACAATGTTCGGTGCGAATCCATAGTCCAGGTGCGGCGTTCAACGGCCCACGGCCGCAGCACTCCCCGGTGGTGTAACGTCATTAGCAATCGGAGCAATGGGCGCCGTGCGACAAGTCGCCGCTCCTGCAGATGACGTCGAACGGTACGTGCTGGTACAGGTTGTTGCGAAACACACCCTAATTGATGCGCTAACGTTCGTGATGTGACGGCGCGAGCCATTGACTTCAAGCCGGGCAACATGCCGATACTCTCGCTCGGTGGTGTGCCGCGGCTGCGGCAATCGCTCACGTCGGTCCGTCCGTCTGTCCTGCACCCACCGAATCCATACTCGCCTCACTATGGCTAGATGTCGTCCCACACGGGCGCTGAAGTCTCGGTACGATAAACTGCTGTCGCGATAAGCCACTATTCGTCCTTTCGTCCTCTGTCGATTTCCGAAACGTACAGGAATGAATGCCGTATTCTATGACAAGGCATCAGGAATCTTCGTCGACACACAAGTTCGGCAACACAACACACTTCCAATACATACAAGGACCCTGTCTTATGTGCAACCTTCTTAGCAGTGCTTCTCGGTGGCGTGCCAGGCGCACATGATTTGCATATGTCCCGTAATACTAATCGTTTGCATGTCCTCTCGCGGGCGATGCATGCTGCGAAATTCAGGCCAATTGGATGCTTCCTTTTTTGGTGTTGCATTTTGGGTGGCCAGGCAGTGTACATAGGCTATAATGCTTTTTGCATAAAACACCGGTTGCACAATCTAAGGATATTTTTTATCAGTAAGCCAGATTTTAGATGAATGGGAAATCTTTATTTGCTAAGGAACTAGGGTCGAAATCAAAATGAAAGAAATGTAATGGTGGCAAGATTAACATTCGTGTGCTGCGATATGTATATCAAGACAGCTATTGTTTTATACACAGGTGCCATGGCTTCTACGAAATATTCAGGACGACGCTTCGTTAACGAAGTTTTCGCTTTGCTGTACAGATGTGCTGCACAGTAGGAAACTGCTCCAAATAAAACTCGTAACTAACAGCTTCAGCTAGAAACGATAAATCGTAACAATGTCGCCAAAATCTGAACCTAATAAAAATATTGCCCGGATTTGTTGCGCAGAAGTCATGATAATCATCAGCGCTTCGTCTGTATTTGTAGCATACATACTGTCGAATTTCCCTTTGCTAGGGGGAAAAGGCGGGTCCTTAAGGACCAGGAGACTTAAGCCACGCTTTCCTTTCGTCTAACATCGAACTTACCAATAGTTCTAAAAAGTAAGGAATCTTTTTTTTTTTTCGAATTGCATTGTGAGATAAAGAATAGTAATTAAAATGTCTAATCCGGTTTTCTGTTTCTATGTCGAACAATTAACGATGTTAATATGAAAAGGGAAGATTGAATAAAGAGCTTATGTTTGACCTCATTTGACCAAGATAGGTCCTGGATCAATTCTTGAATTAGATATATGTTGCGCGTACTTCTACTTCATAATTGACCCTTCCCTGAGGTCAGTACCACGAAATTAGGGATGTGTGACTGTCAATAAGCATACATGTTGCTCATGATGGTCGTTAAACCCTCGAAAGAAAAAAAGACGATTGTTTTAGTAGGTCATGAATAAAATTGCAAAAAATGCACGTTGAACAATACAGGAGATTTGGAAAGGCGGGAAAGGTTCACGCCGTGAATGCTATTTAGCAAGAGGTTATAAAGTTCATTGTGAAACTGTCTAACAGAAAAATGCAAGTAAAGCGTTATACGTAAGTTCCGGCCTGTAAGTAAAACAAATTCACACCTCTGTATGCTGAACTGATCGAATAACTGTTATTTCAATCAGCGGCTTTTTTTTATCTCTACAACAGATTTAGCCTCTCTTTCATTATGTTAATTAACCGTTATTATAATTTTTAATAGAGTTCAAGAAGAACAACTTTAAATAATAGCTCTAGTAATATCTGAAAACGAGTAAAAAATATGTTTTTTATCATTCTCTTACAACCAGACTAATACCTCTCACAGAAAAATAACAAAAATGTAGCATAGAATCGTAAAATATCAGGAAAAACACAAATCATCTTCGTATTTATTGAAACAAAACAATTTCTAGAATTTACAAACATCTTAGGAACGAAAGAAACACTGAGAAAAAGGTATGATAACCATGCATCATATTTAGGCACACATTTTCCAAAGGCGCATAAGTGATCTTTCCTACCTTAACCTCTGCACTCGTTTAGTAATCCATCTTCAAAAATTCTGGCCATGCCAGAATTTTCATTTCATCGAGATATCTATCTCGATTAAATAATGGAAATACTAATTTATGCTTTTAAACAAATGCGGAATGTGTGGAAGTCGTGGAAGTAGGATTTGTGAGGAAGGTAGAACAGAATTTGAAATCTGATTGGAAAAACATTAGGTTTGCACTAAACACAAAACCGTAGTTCTTTGCTGTTATCAAGAATTTCTTTTGTTCAATCATTTTCTGTAGAATGAATATTGTATCTTATGTGGTCCTCAGTAATTTATTTGTATAAAAAATATAAATGAGGAAACCTTGCATGATATTCTTCAGGAGATTGAAAAATCCGATATCATTCTGTCGCGAATATCCGCTGTGAAACGCCGCGGAAGAAAAATGCCAGCATACAGTTACAGATTGAAATATTCCTGACCTCGGTGCTCACGCATACTGGGAGCGATATATTTTCCACTTTTTATGGCAGATGTGAACGAAGTGGCTCTTTAAAGGACTATAAACTTAAACCGCGATTTCTTTTGCACCTTTCTATAATTAAAATGCCAAAAACGTTCGATAATTTGTATGGCGCAGTTAACGATGTAAATTTGGAAAAGGGAAGACTCGGAATATGGAGCTACTTTTTGACCATTTGTTCGCATGTGATGTGTGCTTTTTTCAGGCTCTCTCTGTCACTTCTTTAGAATCAGTAACCGAAATTAAGGACTGGCGATTGTCTATAACATTACCAGTTGCTCACGTTTTTTGTTAAGCCAAATACCGGATGATCAAGTAGGTCATTAACAAATTTAGAAAAACTGTTGTTGTACGAAACTGACAGGTTCGTAAAGACTAGAAACGTTTATGCTGTGAAGATAGTGTAGGCTTTATATTACTGGCGTTAATTGGTGGTTACCGGACGTAAAAACACTAGTACGCTGTGTGTCCCTGTCGGTAAGAATAAAAATGCGCGTCTCAGGGATATTAACCGGACCGAGTGAATATTATTTCGACGAACGGCTTGTTTCTGTCATGTACAGTACACGTGACATTTTCATTTCATTTCTTTTACCTAATTGTTACTATAATTTTTATTGAGTCCGAGAAGTGCAATCGTTTGATAACAGAACACTCTGTCAGAGCGCCAAGTAATATTTGAAAACGTGTAAAAAATCTCTCTTTTGTTAACACGTGTTTTGCAATAAAAAAAAAGAACGTGCTCATGGGTTTTTTCCCCTCTCCTGTCCATCTGTAGACACCAGATCCCGCATGTATTAGTCTGATTTGAAAAATTCTTTTGGCATTGGTAAATGGAGGGATGAAATCAAATGCTATAAAATTTAAAGTGCGTTTCTATTCAGATTATTGTTTCTTAATATTCAACTTCAAAAACGTATTTCTTCCCTGCCATATTTTCGTATTGAATAATACTGAAAAGAATGTAGTTTTCAATTAATGCGTAGTTTTTCCACTTGGGGGCGCAAAAACGAAATGAAATAATCCTTTTTTTATCAATGGCCCATATACTAAAAATTTTTTTCATGCAACTTCCTTTTTTTAGTAAAGATAAGAACCACCGAAAAGTAGCATTTCTGTATGTGATGTACTTGCAGGCAGATCTGCGCATCCTGAAAACCTGATCAAAAAATAACAACTTAGATATCAAACACCGTTCGCCAGGAAAAACATATTATAAATTGTTTCTACTTAAAATTGATTATAGTTCTTCAGCCATAAGGAGTAGATATGATTTTTCTCCTTAATTCGGAATCCACGAGTACAATTTCGAAACACTTTCTTTCCTGGAAAGCGTTCTGAAAGTGAAAAATCACTTTGCATACACCTTTATGACGAGTAAAGCATGTTTCAGAGAAACATTTTTCTCTGAAGCATACGCTTTGGCAATCGACTTACAAGTTTGTTGTCTGACAAATAATGGAGATCTTTTGCCCCATACGCTATATGCATGACTTTTTTTTATTTACATCACGCCTTTTAAAGTCACTCAGCACGTCCTCCCTGGACGAATCTTGATATCATTTTTTTTTGCATTATTTTGCAGTTAAGTACCTACTGATTTGTAGCAGCATATTTTCTTGATAAGGTATGTTATAAAAGCATACATAAAACATTTTGAAATTTATTCTGTTGGTTTGTGAATCGGAAAAGTTTATAAGTGGTTACAATAACTATTTGAAACTCATAAAATTCAGTGTCTGTGTGGTGAATAATCTAACCTACATCAAAAGGTGGTATGACTAGAAAACCACAAGATATATCTTTGAAGTATCTTTTTCCATAATTTAGGCTAAAAATATTTTTACTTGATTTTTTTAGACTTTTTTTTTTAATTTTCTTCTTCCGGAATTTTTGCAGCATACCTCAAATCGCTAGTGGGAAAAAGTTAGCTATGTTCTGCTGGTCGATGCCTTTTCAATTCTAGAATTTCTGCGGTTTTTATTGAATGATACGTATGTATTAACAGGTTGCTACAATGCTCTTCAGATAAAGTATTTAAAAATGTAAAGCCTTTCCGACGTAGGAAATAAGTATATTTTCTTTTTTGCTGAATTCCTTAGATTTTCCAAAAATCTAATTCAGAATATGTTTTTCTGGTTTGAAAGAATCGTTAAGATGACGTGCTGAAAATCAGAAAAACTGATGCCTTCTTTTTTCTTTCATTTATTCACTCAAAAATACCTCTAGACGAGAATAAAAATGGAAGGTGTAGTATAGACTGCATAAGATATGTAGGGGAAATCCAATCATACGATTCTTTGTTCAGAGGAAGTAGCGGGGAAAAAAAATATGCGGATTGTCAGAATTTATTTTAGATAAATATCGTATTTTCCAATTGACCACTCAGTGATCTCTCGCCTATTTCAACTGTCATTAACGTGCTTGATCAACGATTCGAGGAAATTCTGGCGAGTAGGACTAGAGGATATTTATTCTGACACAATATTTATGTTACGCATGAATAAGCGATCTCTTATCTTCAGTTTCTTTTGCGCAGACGTAACAAGATGCGACTCTGGAAAAAGAATTTATCACAAGTCTGAAAAAATTCATATTAATACTTAAATATTATGCTATTAGTTGAATACTTCTGCTGCGTCGTTAGTAAGAATTTCTCTTATTAACAACGTTTTCTCAGAAATTTGTAAATTATGTAACTTTATTTAGGTATCGGTAATTTATTTGTATACGAAATGTGGCAGTATTGAAACTCGAATACGTTCTTTAATGGCTTAAATTTTAATTTTAATATATTTTGTACGGCTGCTGCGAAATCCGCAGCAGAAAAGTGCTAACTGAAAAAAATGTTGTAGACGAGTCGTTACGGGTTGCTTGTAAACCTGATCTCAGTCAAGGTTCTGAGATATGTATTTAAGTTCAGTTATTTCGAATGCGAGCTCCTAATAACTGGCGAAAAATGACGTCACGCACAAAGCAATAGGTATTCAGTGTGTGCAGTCGTTTTTACTATTTGCACGTTAGCAAGAAATGGAAACGACGAGTGTGATGGAAAATGTTTTCAAATATTTGGAATTTCAAATTCTGATATCAGCATGTCTATCAGCGATCTCTTGAATCACTGTTTCATAAAATAATAATTCATTTCAAAGACAAGATAAGTGAAGGGTGTTCAAATGAAGAAAAATATGTCCACCGCTGTAAACAAATATATGGCTGCACTAGCTAGTTCACACGAAATTATATTTGTAAGAACTTAATGTTAATGGGGATACAAATGTTTAAAAGCTCAAAAGTCGAAACTATTTAATTATTCAACATTAGTTGACCAATAACTAGTGGTATGGAAAAGACATTTTTTTCAAGTTAAATTTTTAGCATTTTTACACTGTAAAAAATTTCATGGTCAAATTACGGTAGATACTCCGGCAGTTGAGTGGCCGGTCAATAAACCGTAATTGTACAGTACCATAATTGTAATGTTCATTAACGGTCTAATGACCGGGAAATAAAAATTACGGTCAACCTACTTCAGAAAAGGTGGCTCTAATACAGTAGATCAACCGTAAATTTAATACGGTAGATGAACCTTATCTTAAAGAAAAACATGGCAAAGCCTGTTAATTAAATCCGGTGTAAAGACCGTTTTTTCTTCTTACAGTACCGTAATTTTACAGGTACCATACAGTAATGTTCATTAACGGTCTAGCAATGACCGAAAATAAAAAACGGTCAAACTACTAGTAGAAAAAATGTGGCCTAACACGGTAGAGCAACTGTAAATTTCATTCGATAGATGAACCGTATTTTAAAGAAAAAAACATGGCAAAGCCTGTTAAATAAACACGGTGCTAAGCGGCTTTTTTGTTCTTTTTTCAAAAAATGTTTAGCCACCGTATTTTTTAGATTTGGTTTAATGACCTTTTCTTTAATGTTTTTTTTTGGTCTAATTAGGGCTTCAGCCAATTTTTTGGGGGCGGACTTGAACCACTGTTTTAAGAAACAACACGGCAAAGCCCATTAAATAAATATGGTGCAAAGACAGTTTTTTTATTCAAAAAATGTTTGCAAAATTGCATGTGTTCTTCACGATCTATAATGTGTTTCTTCACGGATCTATATAATGTAGTTTGAGCTTTTGTTTTCAGCACTGTGTAAAACTCTCAAAAATACCATGTATAATATATACACCAATCAGCCACAAAAACATTAAAACCACCTTACCTAATACAATGTGTCTTCACCTGATGAGACAGATTCAATGTGATGTTGGTAGCCATCTCTTGGTATCATGACTGCAACAGATCCTACACTTCCTGTAAATTACGCAAGGGTGATGCTGCTCATACTCTTCCTCCAACTGGAAACCACAAATGCTCAATAGGATCTCATGTCCAGTGAATTTGGGGCCTATGGCATTAAAGGGAATTCCAGTTATGTTCTTGGAACCATTCCTGAACTTTTCTTTGCAGTGTGACATGGATTACATCCTTTATTTCAAGTCTTGTTGAAAGGTGCCATCTCCACTAGGGAATACAGTCACGAAAAGGTTGTTTTAATGTTGTGGCTGGGATCAGTGTACATTTATGTAAAGATTTCAAATGTGGTCATCCCTAGAACGCCACTCTTAGTCTACCATAATGGTCAAAATACAAATACCACCAAACTTGCTTATAATGCGTACTGTCGAATCATTTTCATCTAAGAAACAATATGCATTATGCAGTTTTACTGACGTAGATCACTGGGGTGAATGACTTAACTTGTAAGTCCTGTGCAAATATTCATGCCATTGAAAAATCTAGATGAGCAAATTGTTAAAGCTTCCTTGGATTTTTCCAAAGGACTACTACAAACATGTTAATTTCTACATGACAGCACAAAGTAACACATTTTTCATTTTTGTCCCTACAACTTCTGGTGTGACAATTGCAGTTCACTGTAGGTGTTTAAATTGGAAGGAGTCAGAAAGCCAAAGTGCACGTTGTTTGCAAGTATAACAAACAGATGTCAAAACTACAGAGATAATGGTATATAGCAGTTGGCTTGAAAGACACCGGCGAATCAGTAGTATTTAAAAAAAAATGTTGCATATGCAGAGAACTAGAAACAAATTATCAACAGATATTTTCCAATGTGCTCAGGCAAAAAGTAATTTGTTTCTTAGATTTAGGACTACCATTACTAAAATACTGATATATAATTGAAACTTAGATACACAGGAAAAAGTACTGAATCAACTGGATTGCATTTTTTTATTTAAAAAAACAAACTTTGATTGGTGTAACAATATATATACAGAACAAACTAATATCATAGACAATGTTTTTTTTAATGTGCCACTTATTGTCTGATATCTTTTAGATAACTGCTTGTGGTCTTTTACTTTGTGCCATAACTTTGCAATTTTTATATTGACTTCAGAATAAAGCTTCTTCCTTTTTCTTCTCTTTTGATCCACATACAGGATTTATACATACAAAGCACCTGTGATTAAAGTGAGAAATTAACACAATGAAATACATCATAAAAATTCTGAAGCTTCTAAAAAAAGTAACAATATATATACAAAAATAATATGTATTTTTACAGCACACTACTAGTTTGATTTTAAATTATTACAAAAACTAAATTATTTGGTGTAGTGGGAAATCCTGAAGACCATCAATAATGGAAAAGATTTTGATCAATTTGAATACTGTTTTTATCCCAAAAATAAGAATACTGGTTATACAATACAATGTTCATAATATTTGGCTAGTGTAGTGGGTAAAAATTTGCAGTCAACTCAAGAAAATGAAGACCACCAAAAAAACAAAGTGTTTGTCACAATGGCCAGGTCTGAAAATTAGCAAAGCAGGTGGAATTACTAGAGGGCAACTTAGAAAATAAGAGACTGATGCCTTCATGGACTGGAGCAGATTCCTAAATACCTAGCAGAGTTGTATAAAAATTAAAATGTATCTGCATACACAACCATTGAAACAGAAAACTTGCTGAAAACCTCATGAATCATAACAATAGAATAAGATAATTTAAAGAAAAATTAATATGCCAATAAATAATTATTAGAACATTACAGATTCTAGAGAGTGACAAAAGTATATCAAGACTGAATGCGCAGAAATGTGTGTAAAATTTCTGGACCTTAAGGCACAAAACACTATGAACCTCATAAAAACAAGACTAATTAAAGTTTTTTATATCTAGAAAAGCAGTTCCGTTAATGAACTTTCAAAAATTATAAATAGCATTTTAACTTAATTCAAAAATAGTAGACTTATAAAATACATAAGGAAAAGACTTTAGAACCTGGCAATATAATTTCATAGTCTTTCTGTGTAAATGAAACTTTTGTTACAGTTCCTATATATTGAGAACAGGCCTTGATAAAATCAAGAGGCCAGAAAAGTCTGTAAAACCAAAAGAAGTCACTATCGGAAGATGATGTGAAAATTTCTCGTTGAGATAGAAGTAAATATATTAATCTGAGTAAAGCCTTAAGTGTTTTAATGGCTGTAAATAACATTTTTAAATCTACAAGTAAAAAACTATCTGCAAAAAGCTGCTGAATAATTTGGAAACTATCCGTGGGCATGGCACACGCATGCACTGTCTATATTCTGAGACTGATACCAACTGTAAAAATCCAGGGAAAAGCAGCACCTGACTTTATTCTAGTAAATAGGTGGACACAATTTATTTTTACACCCAGTCCTCAAGAAAGAGAGACTACTTATTTTCCTCGGTAAAGTGGAGGCTTAGGGTTAGAACAGATGAAAAGACCAAAATTATTTTAGTATTATACTTTGTTTAAAAAAAATAGGTTTATATTCCTCAATAAAGGACATGTCATACTATTTTTTGTATATCATGCAATACATACACAATTATAGATGTAAAAAATATATTTTTATACACTTTGTTAACATTAGAGAGAGAAAAAAACTTCAATAAAATCAAAGTTTTATCCAAAATTTCCTATACTAACGTTTGCAAAAATTCCAATGTCACTTTTGCCTCAAAGGGGTAGTGTGAATATTAAACACAAATATAGGCAGTGTGAAACAAGCATGCACACCAAGCTTTTATTGGATTTTTTGCACACTATTGACATTAACATTCTGTCTATTATTAACATGAAGTTCTCGGGGTGTAGAACAGAGGAACCTAAAAAAATAATATATATATATATATATTAAATTCCTAAAATTTTATGTAAAATTAACAAATTTAACAATGGTAATTATGCAGTTTTTAACTTTTGTACTGCATCAAACAGCAGTTATAAAAATGGTGTAACCAAGATACCCTCTATCCTGTTAGACATCAGTGATCTTTGTATTACTGTCATCAAATTTAGTTAAGATTTTTTTGCTAGTAACTTTAATAATAGCTAACACTCACTGCAGAAGCAGCTGGCTGGCTTCCAACAACTTCAGAACAAAAATAAGATGGACTTAAGTAGTGGGGGAAAAAGGGTCAAATCATGGACATGTAATAAAAAAACTTTTCATTTTTATAAATCTCCGAAGTGGCTGGTTAAGTTAAGCCCAACCAACCATCTGCAAAATAATTAATTCACTACCCATTTATTAACTGCCGATCTTGGAAACTCCCCAAATGACTTCTAAAAAGGCGTTATGAACTCTTTTCACCTCTGATAATAGCAATAACTTTGCAAAAATTACTTGCCTGAGAGTGCTTCAGGCATGGAAATTTAAAATCATATCAAGTTGGAATTCAGTTCATATGGGGTATGCAGATGTGTCAACTTCAGCGGATGAATGTCGTCGTAAATTCTCCTGATTTTCACCAAGAATTAGCCATTAGGATGGTCAGCATTCCATCAACCACCATGATTTTGAATCGCCTGTGAAATAATTTTCTTTCTGCGTCAAAGCAAAGGCGACAATTGCAGTCATTAGTTTTGTATTTGTCCTCTCCTCCTATCTGCAAAAAAGAAAGCTTCCCAGGTGGCGTGCAGCGCAGTGGTCTCAAGCGCTAGCTTTCCGGACCAAAAAAATTTTGCTTTAAAAAAAATTTCACCTTCCAGCCCGGGATTAAGCCATATGACACCTTCAGCAAAGAGCTGGACCTGCTTATGGAACTAGGAATGCCGGGGAGGTCCATAATTAATTGACAGATGGCAGCTGCTCCTGCTCTTCTTGCAGTTCAGTCTTTCAACCCTTCGCCTCAAGAAATCCGGCGAATTCACTTAACGACAAAATTTGGCCTTGCCTTGTAACGAAAGGCGATGTTAGTACGATGCTTTTTGTTGTTTTAGCCGTCGCGCACAACCTAAAGAAGACTATAGCATGCGGGCCATTTTACGTTTTTATTATCTTGCAGAATCTACGTACCCGAAAAACCTATTTCAGTAGGGAGTTGGATGATCCGTGGAAGGGAGGAGCGTAATGAAGAGTGTAATTTCCAAAACCAAAAAACAGACCACAAACCCTTAGGAATACAAAGAGCTGGAATGTTTTTAAACCCCCCCCCCCCCGCAATAACTATACGTAATGGACACCGATTACATGATCTTTATCTAAGTTAGGAAAAAAAATATCTGGGGTGTATATACATTTACAATACAAAAACTAACAAGGCAATAAAATGGGTATTGCTTTTAGTTTAATTTTTGTTTTGTTCTCCAGAACTTTTTAGTGGACCAATAAATACTTCTTGGAAAATATCGATAAAAATAGCGCTCACGTGATTTTTACGAGCTGTAATAATCTCCCGATTTTCAGATTTTGAAGGTTGGCATGTTTGGGGTATGACATTTTTACTTGCATGAATGTAAGAATACAAAATAATTAAAAAAATACAGTATTATAAAAAAAATGCAGAGGACAATATACATACAAGTTAGAAATAAAGCAAATACTTAAAAAATCAAAACATTGTACTTTGTAAGAGTGTGAAAACCAAATATGATACCAACAATTGGTTAGGGCAGAATTTTAACAAAAGCATGGCACAAACTTTCAAAGCAGAAACATTCAAGCAAACAATGATAAGTGAAGAAGTATGGTTTCACTCTTAGAACTGCAGCTTTTTATTTTCTTCTAAAAGATCCGTGCATTTTCAAGCTTTTGAAAATGCACGTAGGTCCATTAATGGCCATGAACCTGAGCAAAATTTGGGATCAATTTTGGAGGTGGTATGGCTGGGACAATACTTAGAAGAATATTTTCACAAGCTTTGAAAATGTTCGGCATTTTGCCGCATGAAACAGACACGAGACTGACCAATGAAAAAATAAAGGCTGAATTTTTTAGCGATGCGAGGGGAAAAAAAGCATTGAACATTATAATTACTGAGCACATCAGAATATGCAATCATCCTGTATAAGCCAATATAAAATAATTTTATTAATTACAACTACAAAAAAATTAACTACTTTTTCCTGACCAACTGATCACACTGTGTTGTCTCACAGGCTGTATTGGAACTTTGTTAGAGCAATTAAATAACCAGTGTGCAACTTATCAGATTTGGCAAGACGCACTGAAAATGCTTCTTAAGGAACTATTATATATCAGTCAACCTTATAATAATAAGTCCAACAATGACCACTGCCACAGGACTGTACAGCAGAAAAATCAAAATCACATTTTCAGTAGGTTGAGCAGTCACACATTGTCAGAATAAAAAAAAGAGTTTATTGATGTTTCTCTAGAGAGCTATCTATGGCAGCATCAGGAAGTCCAAATTACTAAAAATTTTGAAGTGATTCTTATAAAGAGCCTGATTTACACAAACGTGCAAAATAAATTAATTTACCTGCATAATACAAATAGTAGGAAAGAGGATGATTCAAGAAAAACTTTTTCTTTAAAGAAAACAAAAATTAGTTCTCTTTTGGTTTGTTGTACGTACAGTTCAATTGCATTTATAACAGGGTAAGCAACCCCCCCCCAAAAAAAAAAAAAAAAAAAAAAAAAAAACTGCCAGTTTTGTAACAATATAAAAAAAATAACCAAAACAATGTTAAAAAAGGCTGGAATTCAGCCAAAAGGTGAAAAAAAATTTATGTGCATTATTAAGACAGGTGGCTCAGCATGGTTACTAGAAAGGTATCTATTTTAACAGTACATCTCTCTTTCACACACACCAGTGTGTATTTGCATACCACTCAAAGGACAAAACATTAGATTGGTTTGGAAGTGTGCTTCCACATGTTTTTCTCTATGCGGAGGGAGCACACCCCGAAGCAAATATCGAGAAGTTGCCACTTCCGATTTTTCCCCACATGCAACAAATGGACAGAATACACTGAAATATAGACCCACAATAAGATATAAAGGTTAAAATCGTGCAGAACTTTTTTCACTATGGTCACTGATTGCCAAACACTCCACTTTTATGAATCAGTACAAAGGAGATCTTCATATCAATAATTTATTGTTGGCGGAAAATGAAAAAAAAAAAAATCTTAGAAATAAAAAATCACGATCTTACACAAAACATTTTCTTAATTTCTTTACATATGTAAGGAGTTCCAATAAGGAAAAAATTAGGAACATTTTGCTAGTTTTTCCTAGAAAATTTTAGAGAATACGAAAACAATGTATTAGCCTATATTGATGGAAATCTCATGTATTTAACAACTTTATAGTTTCCTTTTACTTTTTCATCATGAATACCTTTTATTTGCAATCCGTTTTCCTTAGCAGCAAACTACTGGACTAGTTAATCTTGAGAGTCAATAGTCTGTTCCGAGTTAATCCTCCGCCCAAAAGAAGAACAAAGATTGGAAGTTGAAACTCGGATGTACCACAGCGGTAAAGTCAACACCAGCTTTTATAGCTGGGTTCCCTTGCAGGAAAGCAACGACTTAAAGGTTGATGCACAGGGAAAAGAAAACTCATTTAACAAGCTTTATGTCTACATAATTGTTCTCACCCCTCTCTACTAAGGGGAAGGTACATAGCTATTCACCACAGCAATCAAAACATTTAAAAATAAGTGGCAGGTAATTTACTTTAAAATTTATGAGTTAACACTCATTAAAAGACAGTTTATTCTTCTAATACACAACAGTATGAAAATGTACAATAATTGCTAAACTATGATACTAGAAAACGCATGGGTTATTGCTCAAGAGGCTTTTTGAGGCTACTGTGCATTTCCCTGCTAACATACAAAACTGGAAGTGCAAGTTTGCCAATACCCTGAATATGACGTGTGGTGTCATCATATTCTAAGAAAACAAAAATTTTATGGTATGAGTTAGGAAACCATAGCAAGCAGTTTGAATAAAATTCAAAATATTCAAGACGGAAATTATAGTGTTACTTCTTTTTTACAGCTAGAAATGGAGATGTTTACTGCCTTCCATTAGGAGGACAGTGAGGATTGAGCACCTGAAAAAAAAAAAATCACCTACTTTTTGCATCACAAAATCAAGATACTGATAAAATATTGTTTGACACCCTTCATTTTAGTGATGGCTATAAAATTCCACAAATAAAGAAAAAGGAACCAACATTAAAACATACAGCATGTTGGAGGGACTGATGTTAGCTTTTTTGGGGGGGGTTGGGGGGGAGATGAAGCATGCTCCATTTTGCGCATATTATCTCCATCTAGACTGTTTATATATATATAGTATAGGTGGCTGCACCTCTCACCCTTGCGTTTGCCATGATAAACCTGCAAAACTTGGGAGAAATTAATATTTTTGCCAATTATTTGTAAATTAAAAACATTATTATGACTTATCAGCCAAAGAATATTGTGTTGTGCCCAGCCCTTCACTCTACAGCTTCCCATATCTTTATCCCTTTGCCAACATTAGATCAGAATACCAGCAATCAGAAAGTTAAGCTAGCTGATATTTTTTTTAACTTCCTTTTACTAGTGATAAAACTGTAACGGCCAAGAAAACGCATAATTTAACATTAAAAAATGCTGCGTGTTGCCTTCTATGTTAGCTGAATTTGCAAGCGAATCAGGTAAGGTTTTCCATGATCCTGCTCCCTGAATTACACCACCCACGCTCAAGGCCATTTGCACTGAATAAGCTAATTTATGCCAAAAACACCTCCAGTAACTCTTATGAAGAGAACACGGTTGTAGGCGAAAAATTATGATCTGTGACTTAGATAACAAAAGGTCAGATTTTAATTTCAGATCCACTTTTTACCCGCAAAGGCACCTTCTGTTACTCCTGCATCCTGCATGCAAATGTCAGTATTTCCCAAAATAAAGGTGGGAGATATCTGTAGATGAAAAGGTGGGCAACAAATTTGTTGGAAATCTCCACAACGTGCACACATGTAAATGGAAAACCACTTAAGTCTACAAGAGGGTTAAAAAACAACAACTGTGGACCAACATATTGTATCTGTAGGTCCATAAAAAATCCACACCAGACATCTGTAAAAGTAATATCCAAATAGATGTGGGGCACTTTTCAAAAAAATAGATGTTAGCAGAAATTCATATATTTGGTGTAAGTAGGTCAATGTTTGAAAAATAATAGATAAGTGTACTACAGACTGCTTCACCCTTTCAAAACTTTTTGAGACTCACCCCCCCCCCCCTCAAATGACCCATCTTACTGATATAGCACATTAAACTATTGAAAATCTGCTAGCAGATCTTCATACTTATACAACAGTATGATTTGATGTGTAGCTCATTATCAATGAAATGGTTGTTAAAACATAGTGATAGTATACCAGCTGACAATATCCAAATTATTGAAATCACAATATTCAAGTAGATATGAGGGTAATGCCAATATTCAGAGATATACTGATCATCAATTATAAAATTTACACCACATTTCTCTACTAAAGAAAATATTCCAAATATTTGGTTTCTCTGTAAAAAAGCTAAAATTTCATACAATTATGTTGGTTGTAATTGCAATGATCATTGTGTTTTATAAAGTTTAAAGAAATCAATAGAATAAATTCAAAATTACCTCAGAAACTGCCAGAAGAAATTTTACATCTTCATCAAAATATGCAGCAACTGCTGCAATTAGCACAATGACTTGATTGCCATTTCGCACATCGGCTTCTGCAAATAGCTGCAGTAAATTTGTCTTTTTCTGAGCACGAAAATAAGTCAAAAGTTCGGCCTTTCGATCTTCAATCGACTTGCAGAATTGGCTGTATATATCAATGCCAGTTAGTAATCGAAAGTGTTGCAAAAGGCCAACACCCGAAAACAACTGTGGCCAGTCTTCAACTAATTTCACCAGGCTTGTTCCACTATTTATGTCAAGGCGCTGTAAGTAAAAGGTGTCACTGATTAGCTCAATTAGTTTTTCATCTCCCTCAGTGAGCTGGGTTTTTTAAACTGGACTCTGTAGTCTCATTGTGAGGCCAGTTAGGTGCCCAGTTGATGCATCCATAACTATCTATCTTTGGGCTAGGAAGGGAACCAGGTGTGTTTTCTTCCTCTTCATTACAAGAGACCTTCCTTTTCCTAACTGGCATTTTTTTATGTAGCCTGCACATGTTCTTAACCCTGTTCAGAAGTTGCTGAGCTAGGGAATCAGCCAGATCCGAGAATGATCCCATTGATATTGTCGGCTAAAGAGGCATTGTACGTCTGTACACATGATTTTGCAAACTCCTGGACTATTTTTTGGAGGGGTTTGTAGTGTACTGAAATACGTCATCTGCAGCAACCCTCACCAATTCTCCTCTGAGACTTGGTTAGGGGGTTCTGCCTGTATTTAAAAATTTGTCCCTCATATTTCAAAAGGAAGAAATTTCCTGCCTGTATTTAAGAATTTGTCCCTCATATTTCAAAAGGAAGAACTCATCATTAGTGCAGTGGAACTTCATGTTAATAATGCAATTTCAACACCTCAGATAATGAAGGATGCATCTGGCACTCATGAAAATAATTTTGTTAATAATAACACACTTACAGGAATACATCAAGAAGTGCAGCTGCTAGAGGAATGGTTCCTAGGACTGTCTAGAAGCATTCACAGGTGTACAAAGGTCTTTGACGCATTTTAGTGGAAATAACTTAAAAAACTTTAGGAAGGAGAACATTACAACACTGGGTAAACACTTCCATAAACAGCTTGGATCTCATTAATCTCTTGGAAGACTGAGTAGTGACTCAGTCTGCTAGGTGAGTGGTAAGAATTCAATTAAGGTTATCAGGCAAGGAATGAAATTTCACAAGCTGCTAGAAAAACGTTCTGACCCACAAGGAGCAATTTTCAGTTGTTGTTTTTTTCCAAAGCTGATGGCCATAGACAGTGTGTTGCAAACAAGGGTTCAGTTTGACGAATTTAATAAAAAAAACAAATTCAGATCAAATATGGAAATTAACAGTTTGTATAACATAATGATGATCCGCATGAATGGACCACCACTGGATAAATTTGATTTATCAGTTTCAGTGGACTACTGGTTTATGTTTAGATTTTTATCAAAACTATAGAACCCTGAGATTTACAGACTAAACTCGAATTTCATTTAGCAATAAGTAGTTTGGGTAATAGGCAGTACTCAATACACTTATACTGTATTATTATTATTAGTCTTTGTTCCCACATCATCACCATGAATTATGCTTGTGCATGAATACCCTGAAATTTGCTTTTGTTTCACCTGACTCCTAAATTTTGGAGCTGGTTCCTAAATCTGGAGCTTATTTTTCCAGCCCTGTATTATGTGTTGTTTTACAGGTTACATTTGTACAAACTTTTATATTACAATACATCCAACTGTTTTTGAGATATCACATTTATTTTTATTTGTAACTTAACCTTTGCACCATAGTGTATATATAAACCTCATGAAAAGTGAAATAGGGCAAAAATAAATTCTTACCAGTTTTTTTAAATGCTCTCAGTAGTTTTCTTGACTGTACTGGCTTCAAACATTCTTTTAAATCTGATTCTTCAACATATTCAATGTCCTTATACTTCGAAACTCCAGCATCAGTTAGTGCCAGAATAACTTCTTCAGTCTTGCTTTCATCCAGTTGTAGTGTTTTTGTGACAAATTCACGAACTTGCTCCATTTCTTAAAAAGCAACACAATAATCAACGTCATGTATAAGCATGTTTTATTTAAAGAATATAATTAATCTAAGTTTACATATAAAAAAAAATATCAGTTCAGTTTCTGTCGTGGATTCTTCCAGTTATAACCACAACTTTTCACTTGTGAATTGAATCATAATTTTTAGATAAAGATTCTTCCACACATATCCACAGCAGCATTTCTCACTGTCTTTTAGGAATTTAAATGCCACATGGGATAACTTTACTGACTAATTAAAAAAAAAATTACTGAACAAGATGAAAATAATTTACTTCTACTGACCATTTTGCACTCCTGGAACCAATATTTAGCTGTGTCAGTAGCAATAATGGCAGTGTACAAATAGGTGATAAAATATGCATTATCTAGTGCTCTATTGCTGTTGCTAAACCATTAAAAAACTTATGTTTCAAAGCAATAACTTTTTTATTACCACAACTGTAGCATGATAAATTGTAGAAATCACCTAATATTTTGTCATTCACACACAAAACTCTGTCTGTAATTTTACAAATGTGCAAACCACTATCTGAGCACCAACGACCCTCCCACACATTAACAATAAAAAATATTTCCTTGTTTTTATCTTCTAATATGAACAGTATTTCTCCAAAGACACAATCATTATCTTTGTTCTTTACGTTCAAAAACTGGCCTACAGTATAGAGAGTACCAAAAATTTTCACTTTGTTTGAAATGTGCAGAGGTTGACATTCTGATTCTTTTATTGCCCTTTGTATTCGAATGGAGTACAACTCAATAATGAAAGTTTGACTGTCTTCAAACTGAACCCTTTCAGCAAAAAGTGAGCCATTTAGAAGATAAGCTTGCAATAACTGATGTTTGTTTGACAGTGTATCAGTGAGGTTTTTGAAGTTCTGACATCTTCGGGCAACTCTTTTGAAATATGAATGTTTACTCTCAAAGCGCAATGTCCAAAGACGAATAAGTGGTCCTAGATTTCATCGTTAACTCAGGATAGCGCAGAAGGAAGTGGTGCTTTGGTCGAAGAGGCACATCTGCAAAAGCAACCTTCCTTTCCCTCCAAGTACTCTTCAATTATGATTTTGAAATATGCAATTTGTGAATGACTTCTAGGTGCACAGGCAAATTCCACAATTTCTCTGGGTGTAACAACTAGTTTCCATACAGAATCATAAGTATCTATCTTAGAGTACAGAAGGATTAGCAAAAAGCGAAGTAAGGCCTAGTTCTGACAAGCACTGCCATTTAACCTTTTGCTTTTTGGGTGAAACACAGCAGGCCTGCAAGAAGCATCATGCTCAGGATATAAAAAGCCACGTATTAGATCATTTAATAAAGTATACGTAAGCCAGCCTTTCTGAACAAAGTAATTTAGGTAAAGTGACAAATCATAGTCACAAACCCCTTCAAATAAGTCATGACCAACACAAGGAGGGAGCCCAGGAAGACAAACATGAAAGTACTGCAACTCATTGAACAGAGACAGGAAAATGATTCCCTTGGCTGCCCATGGCTAATTGCGAAGCAGATGCATCATAATTTTCAACAGTTCGTGATGAAGCACTCAAATATGGATACTCTGAATTCTTCCAAGTATCTCTTTGCATTAGACAATAACGGCACATATATTCTGAAGTTGAGAAATTCTGGTTAAATCCACCAATAAAATGTGCTCCAAAATTGTCAGCAGTAATACAAAAAAACCCTCCCTACATAACATACACCATCCACATTAAATCCATTCTCAATTTCTTTAAGGTCATCAATCAATTGCCCAAATACTACTTTTTGGCCAAACAATTTTAAATCTTTTTCACAGCACAGTAAAAGAAGCTGCATTTGGTGAATTGATGACCTATACTGAGGGTAGATGTTTCCTAATGTGAAATAAAATCCGAGAATTTTATGTTTATTTTGTGAAGAACCTAACGGGTTAACAACCTCAAACGCATCCTGAAAAAGGATAAGCTGAAGGATTTTTATTGATCCATCTGCTTGGCATTGCTGAAACACGCTACCGTCAGTAAAATCACTCATTCGATCTGCTACTTCATTTTTCAGTGGATGATCTACTTGATCCTTTACAGACTTATCGTGGAGCAGATTAACAAGAGTTTTTAATTGGAATGTAGTGGCAGTAACGCAAGCGATTTACCTCATCGCGACCCATGCAAATTTCATTGGGTTTGACAAATTTCATGCTTTTTCAAAATATTTTTGTCTTAAATAGATAGATTTAAGAAGTCCCGATTCAGTATCGAATGCAGATTTTAAAAACTTTGAGTCATGGACATAATTTACAATGGTTTTTTTTTCATCCTTCAGATATATTTACTAATTCACTCAATTTATCAGTGAAACTCTGTGTAAAAAAGGAATCCTCCTGAATCAGTAAATAATATCTCTTCCGTTATCAACTGTACTGTTTTAGATGGGATTAGGCATTTTGATTCCAAAAGCAAGCAAAAAAGAGCAATATTTTTCAGTGTGAGTTCTTCAGAGATATGACTGTCTGACTGATTAAGTTGTTCACTTACGTCAGAAGTGACTAGTTCCACAGTACTGTCAACTCTCAGGGTCAGGGCAACTGGCTCAGAATTAAGAAACTGTGGAGATAGAAATTTTGTACTGTGATTGAGATGATATCTAGATAAATGGGATGAAAATGAAGATTTGACTTTAAATGTTTTGGCACACCCCTTAAAACAGCATCTAATAAAGGTTAGATGTGGAGGTTAGATGTGACTTAATGTGCGATATTAAATCAGAAACTCTATTAAATGCCTTATGACACAATCTTTGGTTGCACTTTAAATCCACTTCTGAATTGCAAAGTTGTAAACCACGCAATCCCCGGTGGTATCGCGAGACATGAGTATTAAAGCCATAGTAAGAGCCAAATGTCTTGGAGCAACCACGCACCCCACACTGAAATCTAAAATTATTTACATTTCTATGAATGCTCATGTGGTGAACATATTTCTTTGAAGATAAAGAAACATAGTTGCAATTGACACACTCATACATGATGTTAAGTATTAAGTATGCACTTTTATGCAAAATGTTTTATAATATGAGATATTCCTAAGAAAAACAGAAGGAATTACTGTTTTATGTATTGAATGTAAAATTTCATGTATCAAAAATAAACAATAACTGACACTAATTGCCAGAGGCTTTGATTCCTCTGAAACCAAATTCTTTTACATATTTTTTAAAAATTCAACCAATTTAGCATGCAGAACAAAGATTCATTACCAAAATTATTTACAATACAAAACATATGTCCGCAAAAAGATCCTCCGTAATTGTCAGCACTGTTGTCTTAAGTAATATACAGGGTGTCCCAGAATTATTGGATACATTACAAAATTATGTAAAAAAAAAACTGAGCATTGTCGGTTTTTCTATGTCACGTATTACAAACACGGTTTCTATATTTTTGTTTTGTAGAATTGTTACTCCCTGAATCCGATAGATGGCACTAGGTGTGGCCTGATGAGGAATGTATGAGAAATGCGCAATCGGTAGTAATGTCATCCGTACAGCACAAGGCGATGTGTGTGTTATGTCTTGCGAAATTAAAGTCTGTCATTAAAGTTAAAAGACGGTACCAGTTAAAGTATGGTTGTAATCCTCCATCAATGAATTCAATTAAGCGATGGATAAAACAGTTCTGGCAATGTGGAACCTCGTGGAGGAGCCTGTTGGCCTAGCATCAGCGGTGAGACGGTTGACCAAGTTAATGGAAGTTTCAGACGAAGCTCCAGGAAATCCATTCGTAAAGCAAGCATAGAACTGTGCATTCCGAAATCGACAGTTCACGATATCTTGCACAAGAAATTAAAGTTTTATGCTTGTAAAATCTAAATAGTGCAATAGATGCATGTAAATGATCACACTCTGCGAAACGATTTAGCTGTGGTTATGCTAAATTGAGTGAAAAACAACGAAAATTTTCTCAGTACTGTCATTTTCAGTGATGAATCGACATTTCATGTATTGTGAATTGTCACAACTGTAGGATATGGGGTAGTGAACTGCCTCATGCTGCTATTGAACTGGAACGTGATTCTCCAAAAGTTAACGTGTGGTGCGCCCTATCAAAAAGAGAATTGATTGGCCCTTCCTTCTGCGAAAAAAACAAATGATGACATTTACTTGGATATGATAGAAACTTTCGCTATACCCAGATCAAAAGATATGATGTCATTTTCCAACAAGACGGTGCGACTCCGCATTGGTCAACATGTATACATAAGTGCCTAAATGAGCCTTTTCCCCAACAGATAGATTGGCCGTGGTGGTCTCATTCTGTGGCCTCCTCGCTCTGCAGATCTAACTCCATTGGATTATTTCATGTGGGATTAGGATCGTGTCTATCAGACGCCTTGTACTGATTTGCAGGAACTAAAGTAGCGTATCACAGCTGCTATTTAATTCCATAACTCCTCAGATGCTTGCCAATACATGGCATGAAATTGAGTATCGCTTAGACGTACTACGAGCAACCAAGGGATCTCGCATCGAAATTTATTAACTTGTGCAGTTACATTGTAAGTTAATACAGTCAGTTTATTTCTATCTGTTTAATGTTTTGTTTTATATAATTTTGTTGTGTCCAACAATTCTCGGACACCCTGTATATATACATTTTTGTAGCAAATAAATGCAACAGAATAAAAACAAGAATTTTATTTGTTGAGAAGGAAATAAGAAACTAAGACTTTTGAATCCAAAAGATTTTGAAAACCGGTAGAAAGAGTAAAGATTTTATGTGTGCAGCTCTGTGGAGCACCACATTAACAGGACCTGCAATTTTATGAGAGTTCCTAGTTCTTTTTTTTTATGTGAAAAAGACTTTTCCTTTTTTATACATTAGCATGAGAAAGTATTGTAATCGTGAAAAATTTGACTCCAAGATGTCAAAGGAAATACAAGTTGTGATGTACTTTGCACAAAAAAGAGTAGTCATGACTACTTTCTATTTTTAAATAAATCCGGTACCTGTATGTACCTCTTGTTTTCCAGTTTTTCAAAAAAATAAGATTTTCATTTCTAGAAACTTGTCTCCTGCCTCATTTATTTAGCACTGATGGAGATAATGCTTCACTGGTGATGTGACTTCATTGCTGATATTCAATCAGAATGGCGACACAAGAGGCCTGAATGTTACATTGTGATTAAAATTTTCACCGATTCACCCTTTCATGATGTACATTCTCGGAGATTTGTTTCAATTCATTTATAGTGACAAACTGACAATGAGGGACATAGGCCCCTTGAGATATATCAAATATGGCATCAGCCATCTTGATTGAAGTCCATGGTAAAGTAAGGTTTAGAAATTACCAGATGATTATATTTATATTTGGTGTTTTCACTAACACGCTGCAATTTTTTTTTTATTGGATTTTGCCTTTTTTAATGCAGGAAGGGATGGGCAAGTTTGGTCTTTGAAAAAAATTCTCTTATCAGGAATTCAGGGTGTTATTTTGGGTTCTGTATTAGGATTACAATTTATCTGTGGGTGACTTTATTACTATATATATACAGCTCAAAACAATTAGGGAGTAGGGAATATCGTAGTTTTGTATTAAAACTGAGTGACAGAAAACTTTAGAGGTTGGAATAGGAACTACAGACACTTAGTACGCTATGCAAAAAGAAAAATATGGCCAAAACAATTAGCAAATTTAAATTTAATAATTTTTGAGGAGACAAATTTACAAGGGCATATTTATGATCATATCGTAAAAATGAAAATAAAGGTAAATTTTTCACTGAAAAACATGTACGGCAATTTGCATTGTATACGCCACGAATAAAGGATTTAAAAAAAATAAAATAAAAAAAAAGTTTTTGCTGCCGTTCAATTTGAAAAATAATCTGCAGGGTAACTGTGCTGGAGAGGGGCTATATAATTGGAAAAGGAACTCTCTCGGAAAAAAAATTTCAGTCCAGGATTTGCACGAAGTGAAGAGGACGGAAAAGGGATGTCATAATGAAAGACCGGGAAAGCTGTAGGAAGGGGCGGCGGGAGTTATTTTGTCTTTGTATTGTTGGGAAAGACAAAACGCTGACTGTGCTTGTGCTCTCTCCTCATCAATTGGCCAATAAAAATGTATGCACAGTGCTTGCTGCAGGAACCTAAACATGCACGCCTCATTTCAAAGTTCCATGTTCTGAATCTCGTGTACACTGTGCCTTGTATTTTAGTTTGTCCTTTGCCACTTTGACCAAAGTCTTTGTTTCATATCTTCGGACGCCTGAACTTTTTTTTTTTTTTTTTGGGTTTTTTTTTGATGAGAGGTTTAACGACCACCGTGAGCAACTCAATGGGCTATAAGCAGTCGCCCGTCCCTATTTTAGGGTCTCTGGTTCCAGGGAAATGAAAGAGCCAGTGCCGTAAGACAAACACAACATCCATGCCTTGCCGGGATTCGAACCCGGACCCCTTCCGGACGAATGATCAGAGGCCATCGATTAGACCACTGCGCCACCGGGGCGACCTTATTAAAGGTTTAACGACTACCGTGAGCAACTCAATGGGCTATAAGCGGTCTCCCGTCTCTAATTTAGGGTCACTGGTTGAAGGGAAGGGAGAGAGGCAGTGCCGTAAGACAAACACAACATCCATGCCTCACCGGAATTCGAACCCAGACCCCTTTCGGACGAATGATCAGAGGTCATCGCTTAGACCACTGCACAACCGGGGCGGCAAACTTTTGTTTATGTGCATTCATTTTTCATTTTATGTTGTCTACACTTGATTCAATGTTTGAATTTTCTTTAGTGTAAAATTGTTGTAAGATATGTAGACACTTGAGATTTTGGGGTATACTAGCAATGTTTATTTCTTACACAGTACACCTGAAGAGATTTTTTGAGGGGTTTTTATTAGCTCACGAAGCAGTTCTAATGTAATTACTGCCTAGCATCAGTGACCTGTTTGTAAAACTTTCTACGTGCAATTGTGTTTGCATTGAAATACACCTTTTGGAATACTCATTTTATAAATAAAACAAACAGATATTGGTACTGTTATTAAGTTTACGCGACGCGCCTCGAGTTGTGCGTTGGGCATCAGTTGAGTGATATTTCTGTTATTTTTTTTATAATTTTACAGAAAACACTGGCAGTTATTACTACACAAATACCTGTGTATTGATATATTTCAACTAATTTTTAAGAAATTGAATGGTTCTGATAAATTTCCATCTTACCACAGATGAGGTATACACACTGCTCACATAAGATTTCTTCAATGTGTTAGTTTGCAGAAAAAAATGTTTCAACATCTTTAAACAGACATTTTAAAGACAAACTCCTGAACTATGTGTGAACTTCTGTTTTTGTGCATTCATTTCAAATTTTTGTTATCTATACTTGATTTAATGTTTGCATTTCTTTAGGAATAAATATTAAAAATAATACATTTCCTTATGTCTGCAAACACATAAGATGTATTTTGCAAAGCCTTAACATACATATATAAAGGAAATAGGTATCCAACATATGTACAAGACATACATATCTATCGCATAGTGTATAGGACATTCGTATTTTACAAGCACTTGTGACCAGAAATAGGGGCCACAAAATCTTCAGTAGCCCAGATTCCAAAAAAGCTGTCTGGCACTGAAAAAAAATGTAGGAAGCAGGAGCATGGTGTTAAAATTTTTTAGCACCCGCGATTGCGAATGCTAAATAAAAATTTCCTGGCACCAACGTGGTCTGGGTGAAATTGACCATTATACAATTTGTACCTTGTTCTCCAAAACTAGTTGTCACCCTAGTCACAGGACAAGCGAGGAAAATTAGTTAGCAACTGCATTCGTTTACTTAACTTGTTCGGCCTAACAAATAATTTGAACGAAATACATGAAATAAAAAATCAAACTTGTTTCAATTGTTACCAAAACCACTTAATACTCATCATAATGCACTGTGACTTACACAAAACAAAAAAATACTTACCGAAAATAAAGGCTGCCGTACTTCTATAAATCAGTAACATAGAATCCTTATTCCTTACTTTATGTAGAGAGACGTCCATCGCTTCGTACCAACATGGCGTCCGCGACCAGTCCGTTTCCGTTGCCATTCGACAGCACGTAAAAAAACAGGTATTATACCGTAATGGTTAAAACAGTTTAAACACCGTGAACATGTAGTTTATCTACCGAAAATGTACGGTTCATCGCCCGTTGGCGTGCTTACGGTCCGTAAACCGTTTTAATACAGTTGAAACACCGAGAATTCACGGCACTTTTTTACAGTGTATTTTTCCTGGCAAGGTACCTTTATACACAGCCGATCATATTATTGTGACCACCTCCTACGTTTGACGTCCACAGCGCGTATCCAATGAACGAAGGCACGTGTTGTGATCTGGCTTGAAGGATATACAAGGTGTGCTGTAGGCAATCTGAAAACATACGTTGTTGTCATGGATAAAAGGAGAGATTTATCAGATTCGCAAAAAGGGATGATTATCTGCTTTCGGGCCTATGGTGGCAGTATTTCTGAAACAGCGCAGATTGTGAACTGCTCGTGCGCTGCTGTGGTTAAAGTGTATCGTGATTGCAGAAATGGCACCATTGCGAATAAGCGACGTGGAAACTGTGGAGCACCACGTGCCATTGATGTGAGAGGTGAACGTCGGCTTCGAAGGTTCGTGAGGGCCGATTGATACGCTACAGTGTAGCAACTCACTGGCCGAATGAACCAGGGAATACCAGAAGTGTGCCTAAAACGACAGTTCAGCGAACGCTGCTGCGTATGAGGCTCCGATGCAGACGGATGGTCACTGCACTTATGCTAACAAAAGTGCTACGGTAGGAAAAGTATATTTTTGCACCGCAGTATAGGAATTAGACCTCCGCTGATTGGCAAAGAATTGCCTTCTCCGATGATCCACGTTTTCTGCTTCGTCGAACGGATGGATGTCGGCGTATAAGGCAAGAAACATAGGAGAATAAACACTCTTCAACCCCTGCTGGAAGAACACAAGCTGGTGAGGACAGCGTTATGATCTGGGGAACCTTTTCGTGGCATTCTCTGGGACCACTCATGCCTGTGGAATGCACTATTGACCGAATTCGGAATAAATCCATCCTTGCGACCACGTACACCCATACATGCTGATTGTTTCCCCTGGGGCTGGTGGGATCTTCCAGCACGACAGTGTGAGGTGAAATACAGCTAGAAATGTCCGAGAGTGGTTCGAAGAGCCCGATGAAGATTTCAAAATACAGGGTGTCCCACTCGCTAACGAACCCGACATTTCTTTAATAATATTAACACCAATGAAGATATTGCAACGAAATTTGAAGTGGACTTACCTCATTTCGTGCGAAACGTGATGACATCTTAGCGTATGCTGGAAGTGGGCACCATTTGCGTCCAGACAGCATTGACCTGGCGCATCATATTGTGGAAAGTCCTTGCCAGTAAGTCCATCGTCACTGCCTGAATTTCTTCGGTGATGTTTGCTTTCAAGGAATCTATGTTTTTCGGTTTCTTTTGGTAAACTCTCCGTGTTAGATATCCCCATAAAAATAATCAGGAGGCGTCAGATCGGGTGAGCGCGGTGGCCATAGACCCTTCTGAAATGACGAGGTCGACGAAAAATAACTGAATTTTGGCCATACTGGTGTGTGATGTGTGTGATGTTTCTCCATCGTGCTGGCTATATTCGTCGTCCAATTGATCTACAAAAGTGTTGAAGATTTACATATATGCAGCTGTTGTGTTGGTTGTATCGAAGAAGATGGGACCAATTATGCGGCGCCGGCTCATCCCACACAAATCAACAATTTTCTGTGAATGAAGGGGTTCTTCATGTATCGCGTAGGGATTTTCACTGGCCCAAATACTAGAATTTTCAGAATTGACGTATCCGGACAGGTGAAACCACGCCTCGACCGAGAACCACGTGTAATCCAGAATGCCTGGATTTTCCTGAAGAAAAGTCTGAAATCATCGACAGAATGTCACTCGTTTCACGTGGTGAGGCTCTTTCAGTTCGTGAAGAACGGATATACGGTACACATGAAGCTCCACTTTATTCAAAGCACGTGACAAGTGCTTTTGGACAACACTGTTTTCTGCGGCAGTCGGCAAAGTGACTTCCTGGGAGACTCAAGTCGTCGGCCCCTTACATTCTGGATAGTTTCCTCGGTCATTTGTGGACGGTCGTCAAAAAGTCCCCTTGGTTCCTAGTTTCTTCGAAAATGCCCAACCGGTGGACTTGCTCGGCGGATATCTGCCTGCAAACCACTACAGGAATTGCTGTTGACAAGACTTTATCGATTCTGTTCTCCAATGAGTGTGAACAATAAACACTTGCTCCTCCAGAGTATACCGTTACATTTTCACACGTACGCGAACAGCCACGAGCACGAGCACTCACTATCAACAACCGTATTGTGTAGACCCGCTCAGCAGAATGGTATAGCAAAGCAACAGAGAATGGTGTCCGGCTGGCTGGCGGAAATTTTCCACAAATATGCTGCATATTTTCCAAAATATGCTGCGCCGGATTCAATGCTGTCTCGACGTAAATGGTGGGCACTTTGAGCACATATGATGATGACATAATATTTCGTACAAAATGAGGTACGTCAACTTCAAAAGAAATGCCGGGTTCGGTAACGAGTGGGACACCCTGTACTTCCTTGGCCCTCTAATTTTCCAGATTTAAACGCAATTAGCATCTGTGTAACCACCTCGATCGTGTTCTTCGCTCTACGGATACTCCACCACGCACCCTCCAGCAGCTGTCAGATGCACTGCAGCCAGCATGGCTCCACATACCTGTGAACACCTTCCGACATCTTATTGATTCACTCCATGCCGTCTATCTGCTGTCGGCGCTGCACACTGGATATTAGCTGGTGGTCACAATAATATAACTAGACTGTGTATATCTACTGCAATTTATTTTACAAAATTGTAGACAACTTCACGGCGAAGCTTAGCACAAGATTCCAAGACATCAATAAACTCTTATTTATTTTTCTGGCTGATACATCAAAATTGAATGCATATATTAAAAATGTCCATTATTTTCCTTGACTTTAATGATTTCAATGCCAGGATAAACCTTTCAACAGATTTCTTGAATTAAATGATTTTTGGCTTATTCCCTCTTGTAGTATTCTTTTGTGAAGGCTTTCACCATTGAACCGAATCTCCGGACCCCCTGCATTAAGAAATTTATGGTTACGCCACTGATTCGAAGAAGTGTATGAATTGTTTTTCACTAGTTCTTTCTTAACGCTCCACCATTGTGCCAGTAGACAGAAGTTTTTCCTATTTGAAACGAATAAAAAGTTACTTAAGTAACACTGTTTTACAACAAAGACATCATTTTCTAATGTCGTGGTACGAAAAGAATTCCTGTACGAAATTGTATAAATAGCAGTTTTACGATGACATCATTGACCGGTATACTTCCTTGAAAGATAAATAATTGTTGTTCTTTTTAAGAAATAGATGCTAGTAATAAGAATTATTCCATCTTATTGCATGATGACATTTTTTCAGTTAAAAAACGAAATCGATATACAGGTTAAAAAACATGAGTACTTTTGGTGTCACAGTGACACCTTCATCAGATGTGATTTCTGTCATGTAGTTACATGCTGATCTTAAATACGTGGAACAGGTACATCAGGGGAAAGGTAATGTCAGTGTCACATGATGTACTAGATAACAAGACAGTCGAAAAAAACATAAGTAGCTAACGAAATTACTGGATAGGAACAATAGTTATTGTGCTGTCCTCTTTAACCAAATTCCTCCAGGTTTCAGGTAAAACACAAAGACAATCATTATAGCAACGTGTATCATAAGCTGAAATATAGAAACTTTCTGTAAATAACAAGGAACAAACAAAGTTAGGTGTATTTATGATCTTAGCGTTGTCCAAGTGTGGGATGGAAATTCCAGCACCTACATTTCTTGCAAAAGAGGTGCTTTGGTGATTCATTTTTAAATTATATGTATGTTCATTTAATCTCAAATCCAAATTTCTTTTGGTTGAACCTACATAATGGTTATTTAGTTCAACAGAAGTAGTGTTAAGCATAGTAATAACATACGCGCCCCATTTTTTCCTTTTGTTAATTTTGTTCTGATCGTTGCTGATTATGGAATAGCACTCATGTTTTTTAACATTATATTTTATGACCGAATGTGTCACTGTGACACCGAAAGTATTCATGTTTTTTAACCTGTTCATAGATTTTGTTTTTTTAAACTGAATAAATGTCAACGTACAATAAGACGGATTAATTCTTTTTTACTGGAATAATTCACGAATTTATAGTGTTTATCGCTGTAAATTTCGCAAAGCTTCGATGCATTTTTTTTACAGATTCTCATTTTGTAACACTTCACCTGTTTTTCTGGTAGCCTCTACTGTTATACTGTCAATTAATTTGTTTGTATATAAGAGAATGCGATATAAAGCGATACATCCCTCATCCTGCGGGAATGAAGTTCATAGCCAAAGAAGAAAGTCTTTCGCTGCACGAAAGCGTTACATCACGTTCTCCTTCTGCGGCGCATTTTATTCCATTGGCTGACGTGAGGAAAAGCGTTTCTATACCAAAAGTCGGGAAAAGGACAGCGATCATGGGTATCGAATAACGCAAATTTCGCAAAGCTTCGGGCAATTTCACAAAAAGAAAAATGTTGAAATTATTAAGTAAAAGTTCCAGTTATTATCCATTACTGAGGCCCTCCAACTGGAAGATTCAGCTGATGATATAACTGAGAGTTCAGAAAACTATCATAAGTATGAAACTTTAAACCAAAGTTACAAAACAAGCAGTGTTGAAGAAACTTGTACTACACTGACTGCCGATAGACGGCGACACAAAAGCGGAGCTTTACCTAAAGTTTAGCACTTTCCAAGGAGGTTATATTACTGGAGACATCATTGGCTCTGCCGTCATAGGACACAGCTAATCTGTGGTGTGACGTCACAAGCAGGCAAAAATGAACTAAATTATACCGTTGATGAAACAGTAAGCTTGTGTATCATTGATAACGATTGTTGATTTACTCATTTTTTTCTGTTTATACGCTTAGAAGCTTTTGTTCCATTGTTTTCCAAGCGGCTTCTCTTCTGCGGATGCGTCGTGCCTGCTCATGACGTCATTTGAAGCACAGATGGTGACTTATGGTGGCCAATGCTGCGTAAATAAGAGTGCTGCCTCCAGTAATATAACCTCCTTGGCACTTTCATTAAAGTGCTCTACAGGGTTCTCATTGAGATTTCTCACAGATGTGCAGAGAACTATGCTACTTTATTTTGGAGCCATCACGCAGCATAAATAGATGGAAAATATGCTATTGCTTTTTTAATGTAAATAACTTTTCATACAGAAATACAGTTCGAATGAATTTTCACTATTATATCATTCATAAGTAATAAAATAATTATCCGTTCTTTCTGAAAAATACAGGCAAAAAGAAGTCCACCTAACACGAACATCCTGCCACTGGGTAGAAACAAATTACTCAAACATATCTTTCCTTTCTTAGATTGGTCATTGTTGTAGTCTTTTTAGGAAGTAATTCACTAAGAAAGAATTAGTGCCATTTATATCCCTAAGCGAACACTTCCAATAACAAATTCAAAGGGGAAAGTAACGCTATCTGATAGGCAGGCTCACATGTTCCAGCTGCGTTCTTCCCACTTCTCACGCATATTATATATTTATTTGATCTGATTTCAACCAATTTTGATAACCCCGAGTTAATTCGTTCCAGCCGCTTAAAGGGTTAAACACTGTGTTAGCTCCATAGGAAGCCATGGAGAGGAGCATCTGACCTACGGACCCTAGATCGACGTCTCGGGCGGATGCTGCACCAGGCATGGTTGGCATTAACTACAGAAATCATCCGGAATGTGCTTGAGTTTATACCTCTGCATCTACAGATGTTTGAGGAGCTACAATACGCTTTTAGGTAGGTATGTCTAATGCTTTATCCATTGAGTGTACACTCGTACATATTTACGATTTTATGAGCACGATTTTCGAACAGCGGAAAAGAAATCGATAATGTATCTGAGAGTAGTAATTCCTCAAAAGAGAGAGAGAAGATCTGGAGGGCAGGTCCCTTCAATGCAATTAGCTCATGAACTGGCAGAAAATCTGAGTGCAACTGATCCTTTTCACAAGTTTCTTGAGTACAACAATATGGCACCTGCACTTTAAACATGAACCTAAAGGATCTTCGTGTCTGACATATGTACGACAGGACACAATGACAGGATACGATAGATTTCCCAAGAATTTTTGTGTGGAACTTCGAGAAGATTTTCTCAAGAGCAAATTATCTTAGTTACGGCAGAGAAAATTGTCAGGTAGTTCAGTCAATCACTGAGGGAGTAAAGATTTTAGTTATTTTGAAGGAAATTTTAGGGATGAAAGAAACACCGCCGCGTTTCGGCTAGAGTTTGAAAAAGTCGGGGTCAAGGTCTATTAATATTTACGTTTGTAAAATTCTCTGGTAGCTGAGTCCATCATTGAGTGTTTGAAACCTCTGTTGATAGCAACTCGTATGATATATGTATATTTACGTTTGTGAATTTTTTTGGTAGCTGAATCTATCACTGAGGATTTGAAGCCTGTGTTGATAGCAATACGTATGACGTAATCAAGTTCTTTCAGAAGATCTTCCATACAACAGACGTCTTAGGCTGGGTAGACCTGCGAAAAAAAAAGGCACTCGTTTTGTGTTGGATTGAATAGTTTAACATCCGCGAGGTGGTAAACGACCAGCAAAGTTTGCGATAAAGAAGACTGATGAATGAATTTTCACACAGCGTAACTAATACATCTAGAAAGGAAGATAACCATCTTGATCCAATTCTTGAAAGTACATCAGCCATATGTTGAAAAGTGTGAGCTCAATAAATCTTTCATTGCCCAGCACCACTGGGAGAATAATCACAAATAGCTCAAAAAATTTGCCACAGCCCAGCACTACTGGGATAATAATCATCAGTCTTTATTTGGCGATGCAAAATTGTTCGAAAGGCCTAGATTATATTTTGATCTTGACTTTTTAAAAGCCATTCACATTTTTCGAAAACGTCGTTCCCTGGTGAATAATTCATCTTAATATCCTTTTTCCCTCTAGCACTTAGAAAGTGCTGTTAAAAACCGATAACCACTGCGTGACATTTGAAATGAACAACTGTCGCTCAAGAAATCAACACACCATAGTCCTGAGAAAGCTCGTTCTTTTATAAGGTTCCATGTGAAACTACAATAGGCGGTTAAGTTAAAAATGCGTTTAAAACAGTACTTTGTCACTTTAAAATGAAAAATATACTAACGCAAAGTATGTTGTTCATTTTAAACTACCGAACGCAGCAAGTTTTGGAAATTTATATTACGGTACACCAAAGTTTAGCTCATTCCAACCTCCCGGCTTTTCACGATACGCAGTAAAACCCTTTGGTACAAATCATCATTCGAGTTGATGCGGTCAGTCCTTGGTGCACTGGCTGACCGTAGAAACTGCCAAACACAAAACACCACAAATAGTGTGCACGCCCTATAAAAAAGATGGACAAATCACTGGAATTTCAGCCTCGTGAAAATAATGTTTACTCATTATTCTCTTCAATAAAAAAATATCCGTATAAAACGTGATGCACACGTCCCTAATGCCAGACAATTGGACATAAAGATTGAATATAGTCACTTCTAGATATTAAGTCACAAACAATTTTAGGAGAGCAAAAGCGTAGTCTTGAACGAAGTATTGTGTACTTTTAATTGGAATGTGGTTAAAATCACTGAATTTCATTTTTAATTGAACTTTATTTTACCAGTAAACTAGTGGAGATGCTTTGAAGTTCCGCATTTGAACTCAAATAAAATATTCTTTCTTAGCATACTTTGCACACATTTGCAGTAACTAATTATTCAACACTAAAATGAATTCTAATGACAAAAATACTACAGAAAGTATTTGAATTGATAGAAAATGACAGAGAAAAACCCTGCCGCGTAACGCACTATTCCAAAAGTGGAAGTGCCTGTCCAGGCTTCAACTATAGTCTCGTCCTACCTACAAAATGATCAAAGCAATCCAATTCGAGAAAATGTGCTTTTGACATCAGCGAAGCTAAACGAACCTTTATCAGAAAACACCAAGCTCTAGTTAACTGACCATCTTAAAGGACACGACGAACAAAAAAAACGCAAAGAGATGTTCTTGAAAGATCCGTTCCAAATGACTCGGTCGACAGAATGAACGGAAATAACCGTTCAGTAGTTCCAGCAGATCTTTTTTGCCTGACCCAGTTGTTTTCCTTTCGGGTCAGATCACGAGTCGTGGATACGAAGGCCTTACACTTTCGTTTTGTTCCTCGGTCGTAGGTAGTGTTTTATTTCCCATTAATTAGCTACTGGATCGAAAATCTGTACATAAGTGTTACTAGAACCATCTTATAATAATTTTATCTTTGGTTTGATCCAATAATTTGCAGAAAGATTAATATATATCATACTTTTAAAGATTCCATCTTTTTCCGTATTTTGCTTTTTTTATTACTGTTTCAATCACAGGATGGGGACACTAGCTTAAAACTCTGGGGCCACCAGCGGTTTTGCAGTATGTACCTCGTATTCGTTAATATTTCACTTTGCAATATAATGAATATGTATTAATGATATGAGATTTGGCTTGTACATCCAACCTGTTGCACCTGAATTGTGTCACGACCTCGTTGGTTTATAGTAATTCCGTTTTCTGACTATTGTGGATGGCCTTTAAAGGGATCTGTATGAATGTCAATTGTGTCCCTAATCCGAAATATTTATTATGATGGAGAATTTCTGTATTTTCGTGAATTGGTAGGTGAACTTAAAATCAGCAAATAACGTCCCAGGGCAGAGCTGTGTGATGACGCGAATCAACACCTCAAACCACTGTTCAGAGGAGAGACGAATTACCGTCAGAATACATTTTTCAGAATATGATCTGCCAAATGATTTAATTGATTTCCCTCTATTAGTCTGCGTTCGGGGGACGCTGTATGCTCTCCACACCTTGAATGTGATCTCCTGTAAATGAATCAATATAATTAAGGGAGTAGTTGACTGTTAGATGTTGAAATCCATCGAACATTTAACAAAGAAAGAAACTAGAAATCAATAACATGTTAGTTTTTATTAATGTTCCTTTTCTATGAAACAAATATTATTATTATTTACAGAATTCTACTAAATAGCCTTCCAATTAAAACAAATTTCGCACGAAATGTACGAAATATTTGATGAGCTGACAAATGTTAAGCTTGCCCATAGTTTATTCTGCAATATATATTGTGTGTGATCAAATATTAAGTGATCTATCATGTATTGTTTCTAATGTTGTTGTTTCTTTCAAGACCTCAACAACAGGTTAAAGGCATTCAACAAATGTACATAATTATTAGGAAATTTCTCATGTTGTCGTCCTTCACAGCTACTATAAAAAAAACACTCTTCCAATTCCACATGTTAACATCCAATAACAAAAATATTAATGAAACAACTAACGGGTTCCAACAACAAATACAGCAGCAGTAATCACAGCTACAAACACACCAACAGTAGTGCGCAGGCAACTGGTACTCGTGATCCCACAACATGAGTAGTGAGCAGTGACGTGATTCCATCTCTCCGCCAAGTGAGAATTATGTTGAGCGTGTCTTATTAGAACATAGACATACATGTTTTTTTCCATCTCTAAGGTTCGCTTCCCACTCCATAGGTTGTTCGTTTTGTTTACATCTTTGGCTATAATTTCGAATCAGAACGTTTTCAAGTGGTTCCCGGTTTCGAATGTGTCGTTCCACTCTGTTTACATAGAACCTGATCACACCCAACGTGAAACAAAGTAGTTGACACTACGATACTTTATTTTTGTTACTATTTTCATAGAAATAAATCTTATTGTGAAGCAAAATAATCATAGGTATGTATTTCATTATGGAAAATAATAATACATTTATTTCATATGCCAGATTTATACATCATAATTCTATAAAGAATCATAATGCAAATTACTGTTCATGTGGTGCAATAGCACGAAATTAATGTGTCTATCGTTCATTTCTTCCACTTTAGCCTTGTGAACATAATTTTCCTTTCAAACGAAGGCCATTGTTTTCAGCTCACGTAATAGCTGTTTCATTATCTTTGGCTGATTACCATACCAATTGCGACAATATGTCCTCCGTAAAGTATATTTTCAAATAAAAGTAGCCATGAAAATGTCTATAATAGTGAAATTCTTCATAAAATCGGCATAAAATTTATGGTGAACTACTTATTTTCACGTTGGGAGTGATCAAGTTCTCTGTAAATAAAGCGGATTGACACCCTCGATAGCTGGTGCCTCCAGTTCTACTGCCCTCCAACCCAAGTCACAAAAACTGACTGATCCAAGGCTCCAGACGGAGCATGTTAGGAGGGATACTCGCTTTCAGCCTCAGCAGTAAATCTGTAAAACCGTAGCACCTGCTATGGTTGAAGTTACACAACAATGGGTCACTTCACCCAAACCTACTTGGAACAAGGTGAAAATGATACTTTTATAAAGTTGGGGGATCCTCCGTTCCTCCAACGTCTGCTCAAAAGTCTTCCTTCATCGATAACCGATTATGAATGTCTTCAATCAGTCCGTGACAAGGGAATCACCTGTGAGAACGTCTTTCGTATGTTTCAACCAAATGGCCGCACCCCCATTGTCCTTTTAATGATTCATGTCAAAGCCTCTGAGGTCCCACAGATTAGCAAACTGCCCGGGTATCCCGTAGCGGTTCAAAAATTGGTGAATGAGGCTGGGGATAGACGCTTCTCCAGGTCCCATTCCACTTTCTCTTCACAATCCCTTTTTCTGGATGCACAGAGTTCTCGCAGAAGGGAACCTCTGGTTCCCCAACGTTGAAAACCACCAAAAAGTGTGAGACATCGATATCCCTCCTTTTCTTCAGATGAGGAATTGGATACGGGAACCATTAGAAAGCTCAAAAAAATTATTTTAACAAAGATTCACTAGTGTCTCTACCCGAACGCTCAGCTTTCTGGGGAAGGGGTGGGGGCTTCTTTATCTTATTCCAAAAAAAATGTTTTCACTTTCATTAAAACTGATCAGTTTTTATTGGCAGATGTTTAACACGTTTTAGTAGAGCTAGTCATTCGCTAAACTTGTGCTGTGTCATTTACGCTTTCCAACCGTAGGTTGAAGAAGCGTAGTATATGCTCCGGCTTTGTCCGTCTGTCTGTCCGCACGGTAACTCGCGTAAAAATGGTTCGATTCCGATGAAATTTTAGTATGTGGTAGGGGACCACTTGGGAACGAATCATATTGAAAATGGCAGAAGTAGGGTCAAAGGTCGGGACATAGGAGCAGGATCCATTCCGTTGGCCGTATGCCTCCTAACTTGCGTAAAAATTGTTCGATTTTGATGAAATTTTAGTATGTGGTAGAGGATCACATGGGGACGAAATCTATTGAAAATGGAAGAAGTGGGGTCAAGGGTCAGGACATACAAGCGGGATCCACTCCATTGCCTTTACACGTCATAACTTGCGTAAAAATGGTCCGATTTCGATAAAATTTTAGTATGTGGTAGGGGACCAACTGGGAACAAACCCTATTGAAAATGGCGAAATGGTGTCAAAGGTCAGGACATGGAAGCGGGATCTATTCCCTTGCCTTTATGCATCATAACTTACGCAAAAATATTTTGAATGCAACAAAACTTTATCATGTTGTTCCGGAAGTATACTGAACCGGTTCTGCTGAATATCATCGAAATGGGGTCAAAGCTCAAGACACAGGTTCGAGATTTATTTCACTGACATTATCCTCATAACTTGATTAAAAATGTTTCTATTGAGACAAAACTTTAGTATGTTTTCCGGATATATACCGAACCGGTTCTGTTGAATACCATCGAAATGGGGTGAAAGGTCAGGACACAGGAGCGAGATTTATTCTACAACCATTATCCTCATAACTTGACTAAAAGTGCTTTCTATTGCGGAAAAACTTTAGTATGTTTTTCCTGTGGTATAGTGAAACAATTCTGTTTAATATAATCGAAATGGGGTTAAATGTCAGGACACAGGATCGAGATTTATTCCAAAGCCATTATCCTCATAACTTGAGTAATAACTTGAATAATGATTTCTGGTATGTTGGAAAGCGTATCATATTCAATGCATTGCATGATTTTACTAACTTGTTCTGAGTTTAGTTTAGTGGCTAGATCTAATATGTAGAGCTCTCAAGAAGCTGCAAAGTGTTTCTTGATGGTTGTTGTACTTCCAGATTGAAAATCATTATCCGTTTCTTAAAAATCCTAGATAACAATTACGCGGTTACGTTTTTACAAAATTTTATTCTATTCTATTCTATTCTATTCTATTCTATTCTATTCTATTCTATTCTATTATATTATATTATATTATATTATATTCATCATTCCATTATCAATCCACTGCTGGACGAAGGTTTCTCCAAGCCTCTTCCACAATGGTCTGTCTTGTGCCAGTCTCCATGTTACTCCAGCATATTTTCGAATTTCATCCACCCATCTCTCATGTTGTCTTCTTCTGGGTCTTTTCCTGTACCTTGGAATCCGATCTAAAATGTCGGCTGTCCATCGATGGTCTGTCCTTCTGGCAGAATGTCCAGGCCATTTCCATTTCAGGGATTTAACTCTGATCATGATGTCTTCCACACTCGTTATTTTTCGGATCCACGAGTTCCTCTTCTTATCTCTCCTGGTTACATCAAGTTATATTATATTATATTATATTATATTATATTATATTATATTATATTATATTATATTATATTATATTATATTATATTATATAACACACGTAGGAGTCTCAGAACTGAACATCGAAATTGCTTGTTATGAAACACCGTTGTATACTTTTAGTTTTAATACATTGCAATATATGAGAAGAGGATTCATCATAGGCCTCTCCACTGCATCCCTCACTTTTGTGGAGAATCACTGCAACACAGGTCAGCAGCAAATTCTTGTAATGCAGCTAAGCATAGCTGTAGTGTTACCCTAATTTATTTCTGAAATACTGCACTGATTATATGATATTAAAATTGTATAATTGTATTCGAATGTGAAGAATATAAAACGTGATTGTTTAAAGCTACCCGTTGAAAATTATTTTCATACTGGTGTGCATTTAAATATACTCTTCAGAATCTTGGAAAACATTACCCATCTACGCAGCTAGTAAATTGTTCTTAAAATGTGGTATAGATAAAAATAAGTTTTAACCTTTGTCTCCTGTAAGACTTCTAAGCAAATATATCTCTTTCCTTCTAGGAACATATGTTCTCTGGAAGACTAAATTTGAATCTAAGAAAGTTCGATGAACTCCGACATGCTGAAGTCGTTGTGTGCCCCATCTGCGCGTGACGTCACCGTGAAAGCCTGAAGTCGGCACAACTTTCTGTAATGCCCGAAGTGTATAGGAAGATGCTTGTTCATCCATGCGCTTTGGATTTATTATGTCATAGTTTTTTATTGGAATGTCACGTTTATTCCTTCTGATAGCTTCCTTTAGCTTCTTCGGTGTCTGCACATTGTGTTATTGTTACACTGCATTCAAGGAACTTAGTCCAAATGACCCCACGTTTTCCCAGAAAACTGATTCGATCACTTTCCTTGCTAAACGCGTTCTTTTTCACTTTTTTTATGTCGAGGTGAAGATGTGCGTTGCCATTCCATTGAGGCATGTTTTGTTACTGGATCATGAAAGAACATACAAGTTTCATCTCCCGTCACAACATTAGCGAAAAACACCTCACCCTCCGTCTCATAACAGTCCCAGTTGTTCCGACCAATGTCCACCCTATACTCACATTATTCACGGTTTAGCTTTCTTGGAATCCATTTTGAACAGATTTTTCGGTAGCCCACAACCCTATTTAATGTTTCCATGGCACTATGACTACATTGAATTGCATAACACAACTCCTGGATGGTGACACGACGATCAGCTGTGATGATGTCTTTCACTCGTTGCCTCTTGGTATCTCTCACTGCATTTGCGGGTCTTCCACTCCGTGGTTTGTCTGACACTGAACTTTCTCCCTCCCGGAACGTCTTCATCAATCTTCGGACATTATTGATATCGACTGTGGCAGATCCATACATCGCCAGGAGTCTTCTGCGGATTTCTGGAGCTTCACATACCTCTTTCTCCAATGAGTCAATTACAGCTCGCTGCTTTTCTCAATCATTCGTGATTCCTATTCTGAAAAAAATCTGCTCCCATATTTGTAACATATCATCTTACATGTCAATGCAGTTTCATTAAAATAATTTCAAAATTTCAGAAGTTTTTAAGAGGACGCATTACTTTCAGGATGTCCCTAGTACATTACTTTAGCAATATTAAGCTGCTACTCCCATAACGCAAAGTTCCAAATAAATTGTTCAGTAGGCCAAAAACAAAACGCAAGCTAGAGTTTATTAAGCAAGAAATACACATATCTGCTAAAACATTTGCTTTAACTTTATAAATAGGTGGAGCAACATACTGTATAGCCAAATGTTTTGCAGATGAGATATTGGTTGAACTCCCGTTAGTCATAGGGATGCATGGACATCTTCATACCAACAATAAAGAATATCAGCAAGCACATAAAAAAAAGGACTGGATTGTATTCACATGAGTGTGAAAGGGAAGTAAATTCACATTGGGCGCGGAAAACGTTTCCGCAAATCACAAATAACCAAATTTACATTTTATAATGACGTTCAGCATATCATTGAAATACATTCACTGACTCATTCTGAGCTCTTTTAAACATTTTTTTTACCTGAAAGTTATTTTTAAATTTAATAATTGCCTTTGAAATTTGTTGCGGAGAAATATCCGAAGAGCATTTTATGCACTCTTTCGAGCGAATTCTCGTTTCCCATCAGCGGTTCGCGTAAGAGCAACTCTGCTCCTCAAGAGTTTCAACTTATCTTTGGACTTCTTTATATTTTTGTTCAGTAGATTTTTGTTAAAGAAAGCTGATTATTGCAAAAAACACACTTGCATCCACGTTCAATATTTTCCAACCTGCTCAAAGATAAAAAGTCAAACGATTATGAGAGTAGGAGCACACAATCTAATTAATTAAGCACAACGGTTTTCTTCAACACTGTAAAGCAGAGAAGAATGAGCTGTACCTCCATCATGAAATTAATTTAATATGCTTCGTACGAAGCATTCAAATAAACGACCTATAGATTTATATTGATTTCGGAATTAAAAAAAGAAAGAAATCAATAAACATCAGCATCGTACTTCATTCAGAATGGAATTGGACAAAATATCGCATGTGCTTTACTTCAACATGAAATCTTATATGTTGGAGGAGGAATATTCAAAATTCTTAGCTATAAGTTAGTGGGAGGATTTTGTAGATTCTTGTTGTGCTGTTAATTTTGGATTTACAAATGGAAACTTTAATGACGAAACGTTTTTATAAAGTATCATTTTTCAATAAAACTGATTAATATCATGTAAATGCTTTGTCGCTGTTGAACATATGATATACTGCATGTAGAGGTTACTAGCATGTCCGCAAAAAGATAATGAATAGGATTCGTCAAACGAGAAATACCTCGTTGATTTTCATATTATTATGCAAATACATTGAATATCATTTGTACGGTTTAATGCTTGCGTAAGTGGCCTACCCAGTTGTAGGGAAACATGGACTTAACTAGGAGACTGTTTCCTCTGAGCATTGTTTTTGAATATTAAATACGGATGCTCAAGCAAATAAACTTGAAATTAATTAAATTTTACAGAACAGAGGGGTTCAGAAGTATATTGCGCCATGTTGTACTGAACAGCAAAAATTATGACAAACATTTTTATGCAAATCGAAACAACTGCTGGTAAACGCCGGCGCGTGTTACGTCAACAAGTTTCTATAACAAACAGAAATAATTTACAGCTTATACTTATGACTCTAGAGTACATAACATTTTGGGGCTGTTTACGACGTTATCTTTGTTCAAAACCGTTCAAACCCTAGCGAAAAGAAATATTTACATGCTTGTTTGTTGTAAAGAACATAAAAGCTTTAAACTGAAAATTTTTGGAAGATCATTTTACTTATGCACACAGTAAATAATGATGCCGGCAATTACATTTGTCTCGAAACTGTAAATCTGGTTTATAGTACCTACGCTCCATATCAGATTTATGAAACTGCACTGACGTTTCGATCAAAACGAACAACCTTAGTGTGTTATGTTTCATTCGGTCATTCACGTTAGGTGTTTTTGAAAATGTGTTCGTAAAACATCCATTTTTCTAACGTTACTTAAGTGTGAGGCACGTCCATACATGATCTTTCAAGAAGAAACATTTCAAACAATTTATGGAAAATGAAAGAAAATAGTCCATTTAATATTTATAACATCTTCTCTTAAATTATGAAGTGCACACAAAACGATTTGTAGTTCGTATTTAAAGAACATGACTTTTTTTCATATTTTCAGTTTCTTATATTCACAGTAAAAATGATAGCCATATGAACTTCATACATTCGTATACTATTCGCAAGGAACTAAAACTGGTACGTTTGTCAAATCATTGGAGAAGTTAAATACTTATGTTCATATGCGGCTAAAAAATAAGCAAAGGTTATTTCAATTCTAGAATCTGTGGTAGCTGTAAAAAATCTGATAATTCCCGCAGCTCAAACTATCCCTGATAAAAAACAGTGACAAAACCTACTCTTCATTGCTATTTCATCTATGTTGAAGCTCTTATTTTAACAAATTTTCTACAACAGAATTTCATATAATATTTATCACTATGGAAAAAATTACGATATTAAGTATTTGCTAAGTGCAACAGCTCATATTAATGCAAAAAGTTTCGAAAATATGTTAATGGTGCGTTAATTATTCACTAAATTAGCATCCTGAAAACCGTCCTATGGAGCAGTTCCTCCACAAAACAACTAAGTTGCGAAAAATAAATAGATAACAAATATATTAAGAAATCATTTGCAAGTCTGTATGAACGTGGTAAACCAACACAAAAAGCTTATCACAACAGAAAAAAGGTATCGGGAACAAAATGATTTTCAAATTTAAAAGTTAAAAGAAAATATATAGAAAGAAACATGATATCATTCTACGCCATCCCGAGGAATAATTTTGCATAATAGGTCAGCCGAAAATAGGCGAAACATATTCCTCATCGGAAAGGCTGTGCTTAGGAAAAATAACTTTTCAAATACGCCTTCGGGAAGCAGAGATGGTGAGAAAAAGGTTTTGACCTTTCTGTACCCTAGCAGAAAATTTCTGTATTATTTAAAGAGAATAATGGTCCACATCTCTATTGTAGCTTACGGAATACAGCAAAAAAAAAAAAAAAAAAAAAAAAAAAAAGAAAAAAAGAAAAGAAAATTAAATTTCTTAATAGGGAATTTCGGGAATTTAGAATTGGAGATACTGCTGTGAACAGAACTACCGAGCACCACCTAGCTATAACACAGTGAACTATGAAACACCTCAAACAATAACCTAAAGTGTTCCACAAGGTAAATGCATCCGATGTTGAAATAAATTTTTGAATGGCACATGTAGAAGTACAATCAGTAAGAAGAACAGATTAAACACTGGCGCTCCTGGTAACGAAATTGTGCACTACTTCGGAAATGTGCTCAAATGTTTTGCACAGCTAGTAGTACCTGACTGAAAAAAGATTTGTTAAACGAGTTTTTAGTTCATCAGATATTGCTGTAAACGGAAACGTGAACTTATGCCCTATAGTGGCAAGCTTGTGTGCTAAGAAAAATATTGAACTATACAAGAAATATTTTGCAGCAGGAACGCTATCCAACAAAGAAAGAATTTTTCAAATCGGAATCCTAGAAGCAGTCATGTCGGCAAGAATATAATGTACATCTAGGCCTGGCGGAAAAACTATGCATTATTTTAAAAAGAAAGTATTCTGAAAAGGTTTTCCGAGGTGAACCGTATTATCCCACGAAAAATGTTTTTAGTTGGAATTTGCAGAAACCCAGATTTTGTTGAATATACATCGGGAGAGGAAATTGACGTTTACGCCCCCTGCTGACCAAACCATTCTTTATTAAAAAACAACAACATATAATCAAAACATTTCCTATCAGGAACTCTATCGGCTGCAGCAAGAACTTTTCGAATCGGAGCTTTAGAAGCACAGATATCGCGGAAAACATAATATAACGTTATGCTCCATGGCGAAAAATCCATGCATAACTTGAAAATATTAAAACTACATGAGAAATATTTCGCACATGAAACGCCCTCCAAAAAAGAAATAATTTTTCAAAGTAGACTCTTACAATCAGATATACCGACAAAAATAAGACGCATGTCCACGCCTCTGGCGGCAAAACCATGTACTATTAAGCAGGAGGTATTCTCATAAGGTTTTTCGAGGTGAGTGTATCAGTAAACGAAGAAGTTTTTTCAGTTGAGCATAAAGAAGCTTAGATTTTGCTGCAAATACATCAGAACCGTTTATTAATTATTACACCCCTTAGTGGTCCACTATTTTTTACAAAAAATTAGAAAATACATGCAAAAAATTTCCCATAAAGAACTATTTCCGATGCCGAAAGAATTTTTCAAAACGGACATTTAGAAGACAAGATATCGAGGGAAAAATAATTTAACATCACGCTCGCTAGCGGAAAATTTGGGCATGAATATTTAGAAGTTAACCTTTGTGGAAGAAATTTGAGGTGACCTTCATCCAGCAGTGAATTGATAATGGTTGACAATGATGATGATGATATGCAATAAATTGCATTTGGATATTTAGAAGCTAATATATGCAATAAAATATATTTTCAATGCGATATCATGTGGGTTTTAGCACTCTAGCGGCGGAAGTTTCGCATTGGAAAATATACGAAAGCAAGAATCATGTCCCACATTTGAAGCTTTCAAAAGCAAAAATAATTTTTATATCGGACTATTAGTTGCAGGGATGTGGTTTCTACACACCAACGGAGGAACAAACCGATAACATGAGCATCATCTTTTTTTACAAAAGACGTGCTAAAATGTACTTTCTTTTAACTTTATATTAGTTTTCAATAATACACTTAAAATTTTATTTATATGTAAAATGTATATCCGTAGAGTGGTTTACTGATAAAAATCAGAAATATAAAAAAGCCTTTTCCTCTCAATTTGTGTGAAAGGCAAGAAATTTCACTTCTACTAAGCTGTGAAAAAGTCCGTTGACTGGTGAATGACCACGGGTTTCCTGATTGGACGATAAGTTGTTACTGTTTTTAATTACTTCTCTTTGCAGAGAGAAGTTTCTTTAGTAATTGGTTTAACATGTCTCCTTAGTTTATAGTTCAGTGTCTACATTCGTATGTACGATGCAAACCTGACAAATTCTACTTCATTGTTCTATATCAGTTGAAAGGAAAGATTGGAAGTTTTGTTATTTTTCAATGAAATTTCATGGATCGTTCACGTAAACAAGGAGATAATGGTGTCTCTAGTTTTTTGCATATTTGTGAATAGGGATTTGAAAAGTGTTTGAATGTTTTTTTAGAAACAGTTCTGTTGTGAACAAGAATTTGCTTCTAATTCTGATCAAATAACCTTTGCACGCGGCTTGTAGTCAGCGATATTATTTTGTTTCGATTTGGTGTACCTCCTAGATCTGCACGGGGTAGGACTGAAAGCGATATATTTAGGAAATAGAGAAATGTAAAATTCCTGACAACGTTATATCATTCAAAGCAACCAGAATTGTATAGTGAATCGTCTGTAGTTTACTGGTCTCCATGTAACATCTCCTCAGAAAATTTGAAAATTGCTTCGCCTCACAGTGGGAATAGAACTCGCATCTCCCAATTTCCGTTCGAACTTGCAATTCGTTATGCCACCCGGTACAATGAAGTTCTAAGCCAATGCTTGGAATATTCGATGAAAATGTTTGAAATCCTAACGGGTAATAGGAAGCGAACCATAGTCTCTATGCAAAGCTAAGCTGACAATGGAGTTGAAGGTACTGAGTGTGCACTTCTGGTGGGCAAAATTATTCCAGTCTATAAGGTCGTATTCAGGATAGAAATGTGGATGAAAAAGAATATAGTTATTATAAACTTTGCGCGTCGTAAAAAAGTGTCCAAGTTCTTAGTTGTTCTAAAATTTGCGCGCTTATAAACTGAACTTTGTTGCGGTCCCGTTCTTGAAAATACAGATCTTAGCGTTTTGGAGACCGCATAGTTAGTTATGTGGGTCGGCTATTTAAGTCACAGAGGCTATACCAAGAAGACGTATATGGCGGGTGGGAGGCTATTTTAAAATGCTAAGTATTTTTTATTACTAAACTATAATCCTTTCTTCTTGAAGGGGAAATACATGATAATAAAATGAGCGGGATGTTTCCTTTGGTTTTGCTTCCCGTTACGGTGGTAGACTTTCAGAGGCTGGCACCTAATAAAAGAAAACTTTTGCTTAAAAAACACAAGCAAGCAGCCGTACCGTACACTCTACGTTAAACACAAGAACCAGTTCTAAATCTCATACTGAAAAGTCGAGTGGAAATCGGTTAGTTGCTAGGCAACTGGATACGAAATACAAGCAGAGAGTAAGATTTAATATATATCAAATACGTGGAGATAATGTAAATGGACGATGTCATCACTCTTTCCACGTTATTTTTTAAACAACGCTTAGCGACTGAAAAATTGTATTCCGGCACTGCTGGGATCGAACCCCAGAACTCTCGATAACTAGTCGAGTGCGTTCGAATTTACGCTACAGCGCCAACAAATCTCAGCGCCATGCGTGGTTTATCAGTCAGCATCTGACTACACGAATACGTATTGATGGTCTCAGCAACTGAGATGTCGTCATCTGGTGGCATTTAACGCAACAGCTATTTAATTGCAGCTGATAAATTCCAAGGGCGATAGAAATGGTTAATATATATCAAATACGTGGAGATAATGTAAATGGACGATGTCATCACTCTTTCCACGTTATTTTTTAAACAACGCTTAGCGACTGAAAAATTGTATTCCGGCACTGCTGGGATCGAACCCCAGAACTCTCGATAACTAGTCGAGTGCGTTCGAATTTACGCTACAGCGCCAACAAATCTCAGCGCCATGCGTGGTATATCAGTCAGCATCTGACTACACGAATACGTATTGATGGTCTCAGCAACTGAGATGTCGTCATCTGGTGGCATTTAACGCAACAGCTATTTAATTGTAGCTGATAAATTCCAAGGGCGATAGAAATGGTTAATATATATCAAATACGTGGAGATAATGTAAATGGACGATGTCATCACTCTTTCCACGTTATTTTTTAAACAACGCATAGCGACTGAAAAATTGTATTCCGGCACTGCTGGGATCGAACCCCAGAACTCTCGATAACTAGTCGAGTGCGTTCGAATTTACGCTACAGCGCCAACAAATCTCAGCGCCATGCGTGGTATATCAGTCAGCATCTGACTACCCGAATACGTATTGATGGTCTCAGCAACTGAGATGTCGTCATCTGGTGGCATTTAACGCAACAGCTATTTAATTGTAGCTGATAAATTCCAAGGGCGATAGAAATGGTTAATATATATCAAATACGTGGAGATAATATAAATGGACGATGTCATCACTCTTTCCACGTTATTTTTTAAACAACGCATAGGAACTGAAAAATTGTATTCCGGCACTGCTGGGATCGAACCCCAGAACTCTCAATAACTAGTCGAGTGCGTTCGAATTTACGCTACAGCACCAACAAATCTCAGCGCCATGCGTGGTTTATCAGTCAGCATCTGACTACACGAATACGTATTGATGCTCTCAGCAACTGAGATGTCGTCATCTGGTGGCATTTAACGCAACAGCTATTTAATTGTAGCTGATAAATTCCAAGGGCGATAGAAATGGTTAATATATATCAAATACGTGGAGATAATGTAAATGGACGATGTCATCACTCTTTCCACGTTATTTTTATTTTTTAAACATCACTCTTTCCACGTTATTTTTTAAACAACGCATAACAATTGATAGACATAAAAGTATGATACATACAAGCTTTCACGTTACTACTTATGCTTAACATTGTACGAAAAATGTGCAGATTGATATCAATTACTGTACCAAAAATAAAACAATAAATTTTTTAACTTTTCACTTTTCCAATTTTAAATTTAGCAGTCTTTATGAGATGCTACACATTCATGGCAATAATAGAGACCTTCGGTATATAAGACCCAGGGGATTTTGACACAAGTTTTCTTTTTTTATTGTGTAAAACAGTTTTTATGACACCAGTTTTCTTTGGGAAACTATGCACAAAAAAATCTATTCCGAAAATTACGGTAGTTCTACATAGTTCGTTAAATTACGACATAGTTTGAAAGTTGCTGCAAACATAATAAAAGAATAAAACCGATGGGATTTTATTCTTTCGACACGACGGAAGAGTTTTAAGTCCAGATCAATCCTGCCATTCGACTACATGGTTCAGTTGTTCCGCTGCTAGTGTGTCATAATGAAGGTATATAACAAATAAAAAGCGACAGCAGCTTTATCACCTGCAAAAAAACAAAAAACAAGATAGATGACACTTAATTTTCGGTTGTAATGAGCATGTCCTTTGAATCCTTTACGACACGAAAAGAATATTTTTAGATTATTGATTGTCAATGGAACCCATTACAAACATGAAAAGTTACCCCAACATCATCTAGCGGAAGAATTTTCCATAATAAGAAAGTTGAAAATAGGTGAAAAAAACATTTTTTTCGTGGAAAATCTATGCTAAGGCAAAATAACTTTTCAAATCCGTATCAAGGAAGCAGATATATCCAGAAAATGGTTTTAACCTTTACGCCCCTAGCAGAAATCTGTGCATTATTTAAAGAGAATAATGTTTCCCATCTTCATTGTAGCTAATGGAATACAGTAAAGGGGAAATTTCTCTATAAGGTTTTCAGAAGCGGAGATACAGTTCTGAACAGAAGTACAAAATCACCACGTAGCGACAGAACTGTGAACTATAAAACTCCTCAAATGGAAGCAACAAATGTTCCTAAAGATAAATGTCATCCGGTGTTAAAAAATGTTCTTAAACCGCAGATGTAGAAGCAAATGTGTTGATAAAAACAGACTAAACAATTGATATCAATTACTGTACCAAAGATAAAACAATAAAATTTTTAGCTTTTCACTTTCTCAATTTTAACTTTAGCAGTCTTTATGGCATGCTATACATTCATGGAAATAATAATAGAGAGCTTCGGTATATAAGACCCAGGGTGTTTTGACACTAGTTTTCTATCTTACTATTGTCTATATCTATTTCAAAGACTCCGATTTTTTTCTTTGCTGGAGCGCGTTTCCAGTGCGAAATGTTTCTCATATAATATCAAATTTTTCTTAAAGCACATATCAGCCACTAGAGGGAGTACAATCACGTTTTCGTTTACAGCAATATCTGCGAGATTAAAAACCCCATTGAACAAATTGTTTTTCGGCCAGTTACCACTCACTGTGAAAATTCTGCATTTATGATCAATTTTTAGAGGGCGTACACTCACGGTTTCGTTTACAGCAACATCTGCGAGATTAAAAAATCCATTGAAAAAATTGAATTTGTAACACAATCTGATCTTTGCTTCATGATCTTTGTCTTTATAAACCAATTGTACTGTACGTAAAATATTTTCTTCTTAGAGAAACATGTTGCGTCCAAATTAATTAGTCGTGAAAAAGGCTCCCCTAGCGTCGAAGTTGTGTACTTTTTGGGGGAGAAAATTAATGCAAAGAGTTTTCACAGTTACTGGTAACTGACCGAAAAATATTTTTTTCAAAAGGGTTTTTTATCTCGCAGATATTGCTGTAAACGAAAACGTGAGTGTATGCCCTCTAGTGGCAGATAGTGCTTTAAGAAAAATTTGATGCTATATGAGAAACATTTTGCACTGGAAACGCCCTCCAGCAAAGAATAAAAAAAATCTGAGTCTTAGAAACAGATATAGACAATAGTAAGATAGAAATCTACGTCCCCTAGCGGAAAACTATGCACTGTTTTAAGCAGGAGGTTTTCCCTCAAGGTTTTCCGCGGTGTGCGGTATTGTTGTTTCCGAAAGCTCTGATTTTGCTGCAAATGTGTCCAAAGCAGAAATAAACACCACTCCACGTGGTGGCCAAACAATTATTTAACAAAAATTAGCAATTATATGTGAAAACATTTTCCATCAGGGCGTGTCTCCAATGAAGGAAGAAGTTTTCAAATCGGGGTTTAGAAGAAGAGAACTCGGGGAAACGCAATTTTCCATTACGCTTTCTAGCGGAAAATCTATGCATTACTTGAAAACGAAACTGTACCTATAATAGTGTTCGATGGAAATAGTGTCGAAAAGTAAAGTATATTTTTTTCAGTCGGATATTTAGAATCAAATAGATAGAATGAAATGTATTTTGAATTCGATATCATCTTCGTTTACACCCTGTACTGTCGAATTTTTACATCTAAAGAAACGGAATGCAAGTATCATCATTCACACACTTCAAGCTTTACAATGCAAAAATAATTTTTCAAATGGGAGTAATAGTTACAGAGAAATGACAGACAAAATGATAACTTGAACACGATCTATATTTAGAAAAGATGTCTTAGAAATATGAAAAGAGCCAACGCTTATACACAATCCAAATCGCGTGTTAACATTAATCCATTTTTTACACTAGATTAAAGGTTTAACGACCGCCGTGAGCAACTGAATGGGCTATAAGCGGTTGCCCTTCCCTAGTTTATGGTTACTGATTCCATGGAAGGAAGAGAGCCAGTACCGTAAGACAAACACAACATCCATGCCTCACGGGATTCAAACCCAGACCGTTCATGAACAAATGGTCATAAGCCAGCGCTTAGACTACTTCGCCACTGGGGCTACCTCATCCACTTTATAAATTACGGTTAAGAACTAATGTTTACGCAATCAAAATTGCTTATTAATATTCGTTGTTCTTTGGATCTCACCAAGGAGCGCCGAGAATGACTATTTTCCGGGAGACAATCCTCTGGGTCATTTTGCTAAGTGCCTGTGGCTGCAAATGGATTGTCAACTTTCGGGAATAGCCAACACCAACTACCTCACGAAAAGAGCTAGACAAATCTTTGTGTAGATAGCACCACTCCTGCACAGGAGAAGCTTTGTAACAACACGCCGTAGTGTTAGAAAGTTCTGAGGTTCCAAAATGCGACATTACTGAGAATTATTTGCATACTGATAAACCTTGTTTTCTAATTCGTGTTATACATATGTTTAAAATTCTGTAACACACACTTAACCTAAATGTCTCTTCAGCTCTTTTAATTGTATAATCCCATGTTTCGATTCATTTCAACGACCGACTTCCCCTATACCGCTGAAGCCATAGCAGACGAACAAACTAAAAATAACTCTTCTCTCTGCATAGCTTGCTGCTTTTATTTATACACTGGCGGAAAGTGAAAAAAGAACACCAAGAAGGAGACGTCTGATACCAACGAAATTTATACAGCATAATAACCGAATACAGAGGATAATGTGATCAAAACATTATGATAATCTGATCAAAACATTATTTGCTGGTAAACTGAAAAATAACATTTCCATGTAACAAGGTTAGTACGAGGTTGAACCGCCATGAACTGCTTCACACTGTGCAATTCTGGCATGGAGTATGTCGTACAGATGTTGGATGTAAGGTTGGGTGGGGTATTGAGTTCCAAGCATCCTCAACCTGGACGCGTAAATCGGGGATGGTCGTGGCTGGCCGTGGAGACCGGATAAGTCGTTGTCCCATAAAATCCCACACGTGCTCAATGTTCTTGATTGCATGTGCATCAAGAACATCTGGCCACCAACAATTAGCCCTCTTTCGAATTCCATTAGGTCACTCATTTTGGAGTCACCCTAAAAGTAATTTTGCAACACGACGCTTTAAATGCTTTTAAACGGGATCCTAACGTTCAAAACAAAGTATTACCGCCAAAAAGTGGTGGATACCTTTTCGTATTGCGACGTACCCAGCGTCTCTGAGTGTGGTGTTCACATTGTTCTGCCCAACCTGTATATGGATATGGGATTAGTCTTTGCGCCAGACTCTCATCTACACTAGTAGTGCTATCTTCGGCACTTCACGGGTAATAATCAATTATAATTAAGTTTTTTGAGGATCAAGAAATGACTCATTTTAGGATGAGATTCCGAAAAATCAAACAATAGTTGCAGAATATTTTAAAGTACGAAAAATAACCTACTTATGTCGGTTGAGAAACAATTTCCTTCACAGAAACCCCTGAGTATACATAAATCTAGAGTTATATTTGACTTCAGCATGTGATATGCACATTAAAGCAATGATTTTAATGGAAACAAGAAAGTAAACACAACACTGTGTTATACTTTTTTCATATCTGGAGAATAAAACAACAAAGCATATTTCCTTTTTTCCAACGGCGATGCGGACTGCACAGGAAATTTTTCGTAACATTCTCAGGAACTGAAAGCCTAAGGTTTTCTTTGAAATGAATACATGAATTTTTCTATTTCAATTAATTTTGTTGATGCAATGAAATTGAACTGGAATCATCCGAATAAATCATTGTGTTATTTGCAAAATAAATCACGTAATTTTATCTTTAATCTCAGAATACTGAATTTTAATTTGCACACAGTATTTTTTAACAAAATCATATAATATTAAATTACGAATACTAATATTCTGTTTGAAATGGATAATTTCTTATTTCTGGTTCCGGAGCTTCTTTGTTCCTAAATAACAAAAAAGAGCTATGAAAGCAGTTTTAGTTAAAAAGAATACTTTAATAACACCGTTATGTAGAGATAATGTTGATACACGAGCAACTGCTCATTCTTACTACCTTGTTCGTAAAAGTTTCTAATACCCGAGTGTACCAAGACGCTTCGTTATATTCCTTTGTTTATAATAATATTTCATTATTATTTCCTTGTTCATAATAATTTAGCAGCACTCGTTCGCACAAAGCATCTTGGTTCACGAGAGACTATTCATTATAATGAAAAAACAAGGGGTCATTAACTTTTAAACACTTGTTTTTCAATAGGGATTAATAATTATTAACTCAAATAATAATCCTTTTTTCATAGAGCTTTAAATTTTTATTTTTATTTCATAAGGATTAATAATTATTTGTGCAAGTAATAATACGTTTCTCAAAGGGCTTTAAATCTTTATTTTTTTGAAACAATTTGTGCTGACCTCTAATGTTTCATTGCTCGGGCAAAGACTCCTGAACTACCCTGTTCTTCTCCCGCTGCCGTGAAGTTTACCCATTTATGGGCGAGGGGAGGGCGGGTGTTGTTGTTGTTTTTTTCTTTTTTTGCGTTACTCAATTTATTCATTTATGTATGAAAATTCCACTCCGTCAGTGTCAAAGAAACATCAACTCTCAATGCTTTGCATTTCATTGTTGCTGAATCTTGGAGTGCATCTTCACTTAACTCCTCTCTCTTATCGTTTGGCTAAATTTTCTCTCTTTTTTAGAAGTAAAGTTTTCTGTAGTGTTTAGGATTTATAACATGCATTTGAACAATGGTGCACGTACTTAGAATTACCTCCAAGGAAAGTGATACGTATAAAAACAGCATGTCGTATTTCAGCAGCAGGCATGATTTTTGACTTCCTACATTTTAGTTGTTGTCGCTTTCTTGTCTTTTTTTTTTTTTTTGGCAAACAGTTTTATTTTGAAATGTCCACATCAGTTAAAGTTCCAATCGCTCGGCCGAGAAGTAGCCCAACAAGTTACGTACTTGTTATCCAACTTTTCATTTACTCAGTCTGAAACAACGACAATTCGTATCAGTAATTTTTTGCCTGCTGCTAAATATAAGTATCATTTCAAGAAATCTCTAGATATAATAAAAAAAATATAAGGTTAGTTTTTCATAAACTTGTGTTATTATTGGTTATATAGCATTAGGCCCAGTGATCTAAGCGCTGGTTTACGACCATTCGTTCAAAATGGGTCTAGGTTCGAATCCCAGTGAGGTATGGATGTTGGGTTTGTTTTACGGCACTGGCTCTCTCGCTTCCTTGGATCCAGTTACCCTAAATTAGGGAAGGGGAACCAGTGGACTGTCCATTGAGTTGCTATGACCACTCAGACTGCCCACTGAATTGCTATGGCCATTGAGACTGCCAATTTAGTTTCTCACGGTGGTCGTTAAACCCAATCAGCAAATAAAAAAATGAATAAAAGTCTTATTTTATAGGAAATTTGGTAAGGAATCAAAAAACAAAAAAAAAACGTGGTAGTTAATATCGGTATAATGACATGAGCAGCAAATTACGGAATTCAATACTTGCTACTGCGATTATGTGTCAAAAACAAAAGGGCGTCCTATAAAATTTACGCCCTGCTTGCCAGGTGTCTACCCTTCCGTTGGGTAAGTAAGTCCTAAAAAGATCTGAAGAGAGAACTTGTCCGCCTTCGAATTCCTCGGGAGGGGGGGTCTTATGGGTAGACTATTCTTTCTGTACCAGCAATTACAGCTGGCGACATCAATGACTCTTTAAATACCATATAGCCGCCACGGTGGCGCAGTGATCTAAACGCTATCTTATGACAATTCGTCCATGAAAAGTCCGAGTTCAAATCCCTGTGTGTCATGGATATTGTATTTGTCTTACGGCACTGGTTCTCTCCCTTAGCTGGAACTAGTGGCCCTAAATTAGGGATGGACGACTACTTATAGCTCATTGAGTTGCTCACGGTGGTCGTTAAACCCCGATCAAAAAAAAAAAATAAATATCAAATAAGTTATTTTACGTGCAAAGTGTTCCTATGGAAGTTATTTTAATTATCTTTACATTACATAAACTTGCATTTTCCCTGGACACAGCGGCTACCCGCTTCAAAGAAAAGGTTATGATATTACTGAAAATTCTTCAAATATGAGGTAATTTATTAATGTACTAAGTTTTTGAAAAGAATACTGAAAATTTATGAAATGGTGATACTCAAAAGTTTCGTCTAAATAAATCTTGCATTTTACTTCAGTAACATTTTTTTGGTTCTCGTATCACTGTTATACCCAGAAAAGGACAAATATTTGACTTGATTTTTTTTCAAAGAATGGCAAGAATTGTTTTTAAACAAATTTTTATATTTTGATGAATAAACCAGAGTTAAAAAATAAATACACAGTATTTAAAACGTACTCATATATAAAGACCTAGCGATGTATTACCTCCTTACATTTCCATTTATGCATTGAAGAAATTTCGTCCTGGTCACAAGGAACATTTCCTCTTTCAGACGATTTTCAGCTTCTTGCTTCAGGCGTGTGGAATATTAAAATGCTTGGTAATGCTAGCTTCTCGAAAACGTGCGTTAAATTTTGCACATGATTTAGTAAGATGATACGATATTCAATTATACATTGTAATTGTATTGTCAATTAGTGTCTCCTGATTCTCTCAAATACCGGGTTCCTTTCAAGGGATTAACATATTTATTTAAGAAGCTCGGATTCAAATCAGCACTTAAAGTTCAAATGTGGTGAAAAGAACTTTCCTTTACTTAACTTCTATTTAGGTAGTATCCAGTTCTTCATGATCTACACGCCTTTCCGGCAATATACATATTTCTATGGCCTATTATTGAGGAAGCAATGTACTATTTCTACCAAATGAAGCTAATATTTACATCATCATGAAAAATGTGTAATTTTAAAAGGCTAATTAAGTGTGTTGTAGCATCAGATCTTAGACCTGCCTGCTAGTTTGAATGATCAAGCATTCGCAAAATGTAGGTGATAGAACTTCCAAGAACACGGTCAAACTAGAATATTTTTTTCCTAATCATCGAACGAATCTGATTAACAAGTCACCCATGACTCGCACCGCGATCAAAGAGAAAGGAATGCGGTAAACACGGAAATGTGTAGCGAATAATAGGAGCCATTTCTTGTCAGGGACAGAAAGTTCCGAAAACTAATTTTTGCTGAGAACTGCTGATTCAGTTTACAAGATAACCCTAATTTTATTGTGCGTCAAAAACAGGAAACTAAACATTTTAGGACCTCAAAAGATTTTCATAACCTCATGAAAAATGGGAGAAGTACATTTGAAAAAATATCGAAATTTTGTGTAATGCTCTGCCAAACTTCTGTACAATTTTTTCTTTTTTTACCATAATTTTAAATTTTGCGTCTTTACCAGATTTTCGTTTTAAAATTTCGTGTACAAAAGAAAATTTAAAAGAAAATCTTACACTGACATTAAAAATTTCAAAAATAATAAATATTTTAAAATTTGTTTAAAAAATTTCTTTGGCACTTGAATCTTGTAGCGCCAGTGTGCATCGTTTCGAATAGGATTTATTTTCAGTTTCGTCGATGATATTTTTCATTTGAAAGACCAAACAGTAATCCTTATTTTTCGTTCACATAATGTTAATGTGTTATTTTTTGCAAATTGTTCAAGTTTCCATTCTTATTGTATTGAAATCAGAGTTCATTTGCCTAACTACAATTTTTACACTACTGAAGCATTTGGATTTCAAGATATTTTTACGTTTAACTGTACAAATCGCAATTGATATTGCAACGAGCATTTCAATCTTCACGATATCGTATTAGCAAGAAATGCAGGATAATTTTTTCCCTTGTTGGTGGATTGTGCTTATCAGTAAAAAAGTTGTGTAGGAAGATGAAAACTAAAATGGACTACAATAGACTGTGATATTATGCTTAATTTCCATGTATCCAAATTCACTTATTTCAAAGCTGAGAAGGTGGAATAAATTTCAATAAGTATTGAGGTTTTCGTTTAAATTTCGACATTCAGGAATATATTTCACAACAGTGGCGTATCTTAGGTCCGAGACCTAGGCTATCTTACACGTGTCCCCCTTCCCTTCCCCGGCCCACTATTGATTTTTTTTAATTGCGAAGTTTATTTTACAATTTTCAAGAAAAAAAAGTGACTGGGCCGCGGGTGGCCTAGTAGGCAACGTTCGTGCCTGCTGCGGAAAGGACCTCAGGTTCGATCCACTAAATATCCACCGTGCGTCGGTTGGGCACGTTAAGCCGTCTTACCCCGGGTACTGGCCCCCCCGGTAATAAAAAATGGCGTCTTCCTCCCCCTTTCTACATCGCTTCCGTCTAACTTTCCTATGGGGCACTCGAGCCCAAATACCTTGCTTCCTATTCTTAAGGGTTGTTTAAGACCTGGGGTCAGACACTTCCTTCCTAAATTCCTCTACATATGATTGTTATAGTGACTTTTTTTCTAAATTTTAGCTACATGCTATGGCTAACATAATACCAAATAATTATGAAGACTAGGATTTTAACACTTGTTTGTACATGAAGTCCACTCTTCTTTCCTTTTGTGTGAACTTGAGTGTTACGTTTTCATAAAAAACTTCGGAGTAATTTTAATATTTAAAAATAATGTTTTTCTTTATTGACAAAACAGCCAAGTTGTTCAAGTGTACATCTTCCTGTGAGGATTTAAGATGAGTCTTGATTATTTTTAATGCAGCAAAACTTCTTTTGGCAGTGCAATTGCTGATAGAAACTTTAATATTAGATCTGCTAATTTTTACACCTCACTAAACATAATGTCCAATTTATTCAATTTTATATAACAAGTAATGCCTCTTACTGATTTCTTTTTGTATTCATCAAGTGAATAAACACCTGCAGTTTATTTTTGAATTGAACGGTATCAACTTTTGAAGCATAGAGTTCTTTAAGTTCTAAGAGTAGATGTTCAGGAAAGTTTTTACAAAATGTATCGAAACATTTTGAATCCAACAGCGCCACGAATTTAAGATATAATATCACTGATTTTAATGTATTAATATTTCATACAACTGAAAAAAACTCTTGCAAGACACGTGCTGTTACGGTCGCGAGCATGCGAATGACTAAACATAGTCCTCTCTTCTGTTTTTCTGAGAGTCCTGTCTACTTTTTTCAATGGCCCATTGTTGTCATGGAAAAACTATCTGGAGTTCGTATCGAAATACTTCGAATCACACAGCGAGGACTGATAGCTTGTTGCGTCTCGATGACAGAATCCTTCCACCATGACCCCATCGGTCTTTGCTCTTCAGACTAATTCCCTTAATCCAAAAAAGCGAATCCGCACATGGGGCTTTTTGCAGCGAAAGCATCCACATACACTGAAATGACAAATTATTACGTACACCTCGGTAAAAATAAGCAAAGCAGCAGCACCTCAGCAAATAGCCATGTGCAGGAAAAGCGGCTGAATCTATAAACAGAGTGGGTCGGTACGCACAGGAATACAATCCGTCAAGTGTCAGCATTGGTCGAGGACGAGACTTAAGTGAATTTAATCGAGGTCAAGTTCTGGGAGCCAAGATGACAGGATGTTCAGTCAGCGCAAAGGCGAAGCTGTAAGGAATTCTGCGATAAACCGCAGCAAGCGTGTACCAGGAGTACGTGAAATCCGGAAAAACTGCTAACAGTCGTATAAAATGTTTCCGTAAAAGTGCTTTGGATGATCGAAGAATCCCGATGATTGGCCCGCTCCGTACATAATAATCGAAAGGGTTGTTTGAAGCAAATAACAACACAATTTAATGAAGGAACGTCCACATGCGTGTGCTCAAAGACAGTCAGTCGACCTATGGCAAAACTCGGCTCGAGCAGTTGACGACCACATCGTGTATCCATTTTAACGGCAGAGCTTGGCATGATTCGGCTGCATTTGCGAAAGGCCGTCGAAACAGCAGCGTGGCTGATTGGCAACGCATCATATGGTCTGACGAATCCCATTTCACAATGTATTGCGCCGATGGCAGGCAGCGTGTGTGGCATAAACCACACGAAGATGTGGACCCCACATGAGAATTTGGGGTACCACAGGCCGGTGGAAACGGTGTAACTGTTCGAGCAGCTTTCATGTGGTCCGGCGTGGGTCCTTTGGTACCTCTTGAAACTTCCTTCACTGTATCCAGCTATGTGCAGCTCCTGGCCAACCATATCCACCCTTTCATTAAGTGCATCTGTCTGAACCAAGTACCGATCTTCCAACAGGACAACGGACAACCAAGTACCGATCAGGACAACCAAGTACCGATCTTCCAACAGGGCTCCGCCCCAACGGTCCCGGCTAGCCACGGACTGGCTCCAGCAGCATACCAATGAGCTTACCACATTCACATAGCCCCTCGCTCACCGGACCTCAACTCCATATAGAATTTACGGGACCTATTGAAACGAGCTGTTCGTGGTCAGCCATCCTCACCTACATCTCTGCCTGCTTTACGCCAAGCACTCTTAGATTGTTGGTCAGCGTTACATGAGTATGTGTTTCGAAACCTCATTGCGTCCATACCACGACGTTTGGATGCTGTCCTGCGTGCAAAAGTTGGTTCCACACGCTATTAGCGGCTGTACGTAATATTTTGTCCTTTCAGTGTACCTTAATGCCTTTGACAATTGACTTTCATTTGTGTATATCCAATTACTTTTTATTTGCGTATTATCTGGGCTGCACAGCTCGCCTAGCTACCCTCGAATGTACGCCACTGTATCACACATACAAACATTTCTTTATTGTGTGTAAATAGACGTTCATAAATTTCTCTAAATATTAAGGTATAAGTACTTCGGAATTTATTACCTCCGAGTTTAAATTACATACTTGAGCAACTTCTAAAAGCTTCAGATCATTTCAGAAAGTAGAAAATTATACTCCTAGATGTTTCTTTTACGCACTCTAAAAATTGACGTCTAGATTTTTAATTACAACAAAAATGAAAATTGAAGTATATCGTCTGTAATCAAGAATTTGCAGTGGGCAGTATTTGGAGTTTTCCGAAACACACATCGTGAATGATCATTAATTTGAAACTGAATTTGGTAGGAACTATAATTTCAAATACATGTATTCGATAATCATTTCCACATGTAAAACGTTACTATTTCACTCTGAAACATTTCATTTCTATAAACGATGAAAATGAGATTTTTCGAATAGTTGTTGTTTAACAACTTACGTGAAATATGAATCAGAGCAATTTAAGAGTAATTTATCATATATGTATACGGTATAAACTCACTTCCTTTCCGAATTCAAAGTTTTAGCTCAAAAATATTTGGTCAGTTCTGTTTATTTCAGTCTTTATAAACAGAGCATCTTTTGCAATAACGAAAGAAAAATTGGAAATGAGCATAACGCTTTATTCATACATTGTGATTTCAAATACTATACGGAGTTCATGATGTAATGATCTGTCTAAAAATTTAGAGATCATATTTTTGGGTGTAAGCGTGTGTGTGAGACAGAGAGAGAGAGCGAGAGAGAGATAAAACGGAGTAAACCGTTCATAGTAATCCTCAGTATTTATCATTAGAGTGTCGCATAAATTCGTATACTTTTTTCATTGAGTTATTGATCTAAACTATATTCTGCCATGCACAGTTATACCATTCTCCTAAGTTACTTCGAGATAACCATTTCCGAAACACGTAATATTTTGTTTTGTTAAAAGCTTTACGTGAATTTTTTCCCGATATTTTCAGTTGGAAATATTCGTAAAGAGGTGAAAATTTTCTTTGGAGAAGATAATTTCCCGGTAATTAGGTTCAATCAAATGAGGGTATCTTACAGAAAAATTGTTCGAGTCGAATATAATTTCACGATATAACTCTGATTCATACAATTTATCTAAGTTTCATTTCCAATGCAGCATACAGTATTTAAGAAAAAGTTTCCCATTTGTTAAAGTTGTCACTTGGAATATGGTAAAATGTATTTAAATAAACCTACAACAAGAGACTCCTTTTTTGGGGAACTGGGTGGTTCTTGTGATTTACTTAGTTGAACTATGGCTCTATATAGGGTCGACCATTGCGAACGCAAAGTTTTAAGGTACACACGAGGAGAAAATAAAAGGCACATCAGCGCGACTCATTCGAAACTCGAAAATAAGACGCTGCAGTATGGTTTTACACCATCCCACCGTGTTCGGAATCCGAACTCGCAAAAGTAATCGTAGGGTTACCCAGAAGCACGACAGCCTTCCTCTATCTGTTCGAGAAATGCGGCTTCAACTCTAATGCTTATCTAGTGGCACGATAGCTTTTCTGATTATACATTTACGTAGTAGATCTGGGCTCGCAGCTCAGATGGCTGTCAAGAAACCTTCGGCTGTTCTCACTCGTCTATCTGTAATTCTTGCTATGAATAGAAATATCTGACTAATATTCGCTGCTTGCTTTAAGAAGAAATATTTTTCGGACAAAAATTGTGTGCATAAAGGGGATCAACAAAGTACCAATGATATATATCTCTGTAACAAAACACGCTATTCTAATTTATAAATGGCAGTCGTAACAACCTTATTAATCTTGTATTTTTGGGCGGTATGACTTTCTCTATTGCTTGGGTTTCAAAAACTTAAACAGATCGGAATGAATGTACATTTGAAACTAAATGATGGCATGTTATTAATGAGATTGAAGAACTGATGTCTCTCTTTTATAAGAAAGCCAGCCATTATTTCAAATTTGTCTTGGCAATTGAATTTTTCAGGAAAATCTCTTGAACACGAAAATAGTGAAATGGTTAACCAATATCTCTGTTATCAAAACCTTCCCGAGATATACTGCAGAAATAATAATATCTCTCGAATTATTTCACGAACTACATCTACGTTCAGCTTGAAACAAGGAAACAACGGAACTATTAATATTTTATTATTTCAGCAAGATTTCGGTGCTTAAAATTTAAAAAAGGATTTGAAGTCTTAGATTTAGCGATGGAAGCATCAGAACTGAATATAAACCATATTAGGTGAGGCAGAAACAGGATTTATAAGAGAGAATTGAACTGCCGCGCATCACTTCCAGTTTAGATCAGGCTGAGACAGTATACAATTAGGAAGAATCTAATATTAAAATACAGGAACGCAATATTTGTGGTCAACACCTTCGACTGATGTAAAAGCAAAATTTATTTTTTACCCTGGCAAACTTACACGGCACCTCCAGGTATCAAAATGGATAATAATATTACTGCAGTTTCAGTTTTCGTGGTTTTAAATGTTTGACAACCAGAAAAAACTTTTTAACAAACACACCATTCAGTAGACGAAAGCTTTCCAGGATTTCTTTTACTTAGGGTAGGATGCTGCACATTAAACGCGAAAGACAGTTTCTTGTTTCAGTTACTATTTTAATCTAACGGACTTGGCGCTCTTGACACGTGGTGGCCCATGCGCCAATAAATATATACCAACAAATTAATGAAGACTTCACGAAGTAACATGTCGGCATAGCAGATTTAATACAATATCTCTGACTTCTGATTACTGAAAAAATTATAATCATGCAGTAAAGGTCATTATGCAAGAATTATTTTAGAACCGATTTATAGGATAAGATACATATTTCACGGGCAAGGCGTACTACAGTTCAGGGCTGTTTTCCAAATAACGTTTTAAGAATGGAGAAATGGAATATACGATTATAAAAGACAAGGTATTTAATTTACCTACAGTAACGAAATCCTGGAATTTCTAAGCAGCCTGCCTGATTATTCTGAGCTAATACAAATTATTTCGTTTTGTTACGATTTCAATCAATTCAGCAAAAATTGAACTCTACATGTCTTGTTTTTTTAATGTAAAAGTGCTAACTAAAGTTAAACTTTAAAGGGGAATAATTTTATCTTTTACACGTAACGTCGGATTGATTAATTTTTACCAAATTTTACGCAAAAATAGAACGACGAAGCAAGATTCTATAAATTTTCTTCTCGTACTGAATTTCTTGATTTGCCGTACATTGCACTAAAGAAGTCAAATCTGGCCGGAATATAATATGTATTTTCCTTGAAAGCGAATTTGATTTTATATTACACAAAAAGTTGTAATGCAAAAGTTGCATAGTTTTGGTAAAAACATTATTTATATAAAAACTGCTAAACGCGTGACACTGTCTATAATAGAAGGTATGAGAATTAGGCTATGAATTTGGCGTCATGCCAACAAACTGCACAATCCTAAACATGTATATTCGGCTCTTAATACCGTAAAGAAAAACAATAACGTATGTCTTAATGATTTGAATACAAAGGTGCCATTTGTTCGCCAATGTATTTAGAATTTACAGTTCAAGAATCCTATTCATGATTTTCTTACAGTTCCTTGAGAGAGCTGAATAATTCAAATGTATATCAACCAATAAATGAAGCTGCTGCCATCATCAGGAACACGGTGGCTGTCTCCTACTTAAATTACATTTTGGGTTAGTGAAAATCAAGGAACGTTACTTGAGAGTTGAAAAGCTTCATTAGATGTCTGGTGCCTATTCTGAACGAATTTAATTATTTGAAACAACCGTTTCAATCTGAATGTGTAAATCCCCTTAAAGTAAATTGGGAGCTACAAATATTTTTCCAAAATTTGCTGTTTAGATTCAAAACACCTGGTGTTTTAATACAGACTACTCTAAATTGATTGAATTAGATGTCGAAAGGGATATACATCACTTGTTTCTTGATTGTTAAAATGGAGGATGCTCTTTCCAACTTCTGCCATGTAATCTACTAAAGTGTCACCTAACCGCCATGGAATTATTTGAAGTAAAACTGCGGTGCAAAGAGTTACTTGTAAAGTCAGCCGTAGAGATTAAAAGGGAGTTGTCACCAAATAAGAATCTCTTAGATTTATTGAAGAAATTTGAACCAGAAAATGCTGTTAGTTTAGTGAGCCCCGATCATGAATTACTGAAACACATGCATGCCATTTTCTGTTTCCATCGATTAAATTAAAATTCAGCTGCGTCACCTGAAATTTCTAGATTAGGATATCAGTGCTGAATCTCTTAAAACTTTTGAAACAAGTAATGGCTTTTAAAGATTTTTAGGGTGAATGCCCTTATAAAGGCTTGCCAAAATTAGCTTTAAACATTTGGAGCTTTCCACACAGTAAGCAGTTTTGGAGAGGATGTTTTCAATGACGTAGGTTCTCAAAACTTATCTGAGAAATGAAAGAGAAACTGAGACGCTTCAATCCATAACGGTTATTATAGACTCGCTGAAGTAACAAACCTATGCTGCCATACCTTCGAATCATGAGCAAAACTGCTTGAACTTTTAACTGCAGGTATCTACAAGAGAGAGAAGGTAGAAGATGATGATGAGGACGTTGGGGTTCCCAACATAAAATATTTACACTAGAAATGTTCATTTAATTTCCTGTGACTTGCAGTTTATTTACCGTTAACAAAAGACCCTGTTTTGATTTGATAAGATACATACTTGGATAGGCAGCAAAAGCTATTGCAGTATATTTATCGAGTAATATGTAAAAATGCATTACTAAATAAATATTTAACTGTCTTCTGATAAAAATTGTATGTAAGTTAAAATGTGTATTTTTCGCAATAATATTTAAAAAAAATATATATATATTTTGAATATTTTTTTAATTTGGAAGGGATTAGGACATATTATTATTTTTTTAAATATTGTGCTGGTTTCGGGCTGGTTTGCAAGACTGTTTAGGCGGGTAAATTTGGTAGACACATAGCAACACTCTCTGAGTGGTAAACGATATTTAATACAAAAATTCTAGATTTTGTTCGGCTGTTGATGAAGAAGTCTTGACATCTGAAAATAAAAAATATAAATATTTTTCCGTTGTCAATACTTTCCCGCGCGGAAGCACGCATTTCCTTGAACTTCAATGTATTATTGTTTGTTTGGAATATAACGAATTCAGCAGTTTTATAAGATTTAATATAATGTTATGAGAGCGACAAGAGTTGGTAATACAAAATCTTAAAGCTACGGCTATAAAACGTGTTTTATTCTCATGTGAAAAGAAACTTCATCGGTGCCATTTGGATGTACACAGGTCTATGTGATCGCCCATGAGAACACCTTCGCATGGACAAACATGTTGCAAGACTCTCTGACATCAAGCATTGTGATCTCATTTATTTCCTATTTAAGTCAAGTGTGCTATTTTTCGAGAGTATGAATCTGATGTTTCGCAGCAGAGAACGCAATATCACAAAAGTATTAATTATCATATTCTCAAACCCATCAATACATGCACAGCGCTTTGTCAAATGACTAACAGAAAATATGCAAATTCTAAATTTTATAGTTGTTTGGCAAAGTGCCTAATTTTCAAATAAAATTCCATGGAAGCCTACATAACCACTTATTGTTGCTGGTGAATATATTTATTATATGCTTACAATAAAATACTGCAGCATACGAGTTTGTGCATCTTGAAGATTTAAATATTGATATAGGTTGTAAAAACAAGCCATATTTGAGAGTGACAGAGCACTGCGCGAAGATCAGAAAAAACAGTAGGGGACAGAAAATATATGAACGACGATTCGTCTTTGTTGTTTATACATAAGGTTTCGTTATATTTTCCCTTTTCAGATGTTACACTAAACAGCAAAATGGGTATACCTTGAAAGTATATTTTTTGTGACGACTTACGTATTAAGATAGCAGTGAGAACAATCCCAGCACAACGCCGAGCGGCAGTCCTGTCCAGTCGGATTTGACGGAGGCTTGACTGTTTCAATTTTTCCTACTAGGTTTCGGTGATGTCCTAATACAAGCAAGTTTGCAATCCACCGGGAGATGCAAGGAAGTGTTTTGACGTACATTGTGGGCAGAGTTGGCAGCTCTTTCAGCTGGCTAATATTAACTCTGTTACCCCTAAGGGGCCCGTCTAGAAATTTCGTTTTTAAGAGTTAGCTAGGAAAAGCCGGCAGGATTACCAAGTGGTGGCATACAATTTCAAACACATCTACATGCTGCAAGCAATTTTTGTCCATTCCTTGTACACTCACTTCTTTTTTCTCATATTAAATAACACGTTGCCCTCTTTACTGCAGGTGGTGCATGTAGGTTTTAGTGTGAGTAGATTAGAGTTATTCATTATTTTAGTTTGAAACACAGAGACAAAGAGAAACATCAGTTCAGTGATACAGGGCTCATGGTTTGTTACAAATAAATGAAGACCAATGGTCCAGTTTATTTCCTAATTTTGTTTTTTTGCTTTGTCGTTTAATGTAAGTCATAAAAAGTTCATGTAATGTAGATATGAATTCATTGTAAAGAGACAAATTAAACTTTTACAAAATACTGGGCGTGCTATCTGACCTTGCTATGATGTAACCGTATGGGAGACATAAAGTTTAAAAAAAAATAACTTGTGCTGTCAACGTGAACAGATTAGAAACTTATTAAAATGTTAAGGAGATAATCGTTTTGTAACTATGAATTTGATGTGACTGATTTTGGTCAAACTTCTTTATTACGACCTTTGTAGTAGTCACAAAGTTTGCACACAAATATAGATATTTTTGTATATTTTCTACAGAATGGGTTTAGTTAGTTCTGTTATTATGATAACCACAATAATGCAAGCACTACTACAGTACAAAATATACTATTCTAAGATTTTCTCGGGAGAATTTTGTGTGATTGTAATAAATGAACGATAAGTAGCTGTCGTTTTGTTGCTACGCAAGTTCTGAGTACAGTGTGATGGAGTTGAGAACATTGGTACTAGTCAGATGAATTATAATTCAGCTATTGAAGGCTTAGCATTCGTGAGCCTTACTTGCATCACGAGTAGAATATGAGTATTATATACATAAAGAAAATATTATATAATTAGAAATATGTGGCAAAGCGGAATGCATGAATTGTGCGATAACGTTCTATAGGAAGTAGACATTGTGTATATATCCCGCTTTTCAAATGTTTTCAATACAACTTAGTTGGCATAACAATCATGCCACTTTAGACAAAAACACTTCTACAAGTACGCACAACAGCCAAAGTAAATAATGGCTATCCATACGGATAGTTTATATATATAAAAATAAATTGGTGTGAGGCGAGGATTATCACCAGTAGTTTCAAGACGCAGATTGCAAACCCAACTTGTACAGGTGTTACGTGAAAACGATTTGAGGTAGCAGCTCAAGATTATACGGAATAAGTACCTGTAGGTTCATATACACAGACGGAAGAAAATCCCAACACTACGAAAAAATAGTTGTAGAGGAATGAAATGGCGGCAATACATTTGTATAGGTAACATATTTAATCGATTAAGGTTTCAAGATCACAGCTTATTGTAAGCGCGAGAAGAGCCATTTTAAATGTGAAATGTTGGTACATTAATAACCGGTGTAACCGCCAAAACGTTGAATGCAAGCACGCAAACGTTCATGCATTGTGTCGTACAGGTGCTGGATGTCATTTTGTGGGATGGAGTTCCATGCCTGTTGCACTTGGTCGGTCAATACAGGGACGGTTAATGCTGGTTGAGGGTGAAGCTTGGAGTGGTCGTCCAATGATGTCCCATACGTGCTCGATTAGTGAAAGATCTGGTTATCTAGAAGGCCACGGCAACAAGTTTACACACTCTGTAGAGCACGTTGGGTTACAACAGCGGTATGCGAGCGAGCGTTATCCTGTTGGAAAACACCCCCTGGAATGCTGTTCATGAATGGCAGCACAACAGGTTGAATCACCAGACCGACGTACAACTGTGCCGTCAGGGTGCGTGGGTTAACCACGAGAGTGCAACTGCTGTCATAGGAAATTGCTCCCCAGACCATAATTCCAGGTTCGGCCCAGTGTGTCTCGGCCGCAGACAGGTTGGTTGCAGGCGCTCACCTGGACTCCTTCTAACCAACACACGGCCATCACTGGCACCAAGGCAGAACCGGCTTTCATCAGAAAACACAACAGATCTCCACTCCGTCCTCCAATGAGCTCTAGCTTGATACCACTGACGTCACAAATGGCAGTGGTTTGGAGTAAGTGGAATGCATGCTACAGGTCGTCTGGCTCGGAGCTGTCCTTCAATTAACCGATTTGCAACAGTTCGTTGTGTCACTGTGGTGGCAACTGCAGCTCGAATTGCTGCCGCAGACTTGGGATGATGCGCCACGGCCATACGCCGTACACGGCGGTCTTCCCTCTCAGGAGTGCCACGTGGCCGGCCGGAACCCCTTTCTTCTTGAAGCAGTACGTTCCCTTGACCACCGCTGCTAACACTCATGCGCAGTGGCTACATTCCTGCCAAGTCGTTCTGCATTATTTCTGAAAGAAAATCCACCTTCTCGTAGCCCTATTACACGACCTCGTTCAAACTACGTGAGCTGTTGATAATGGCTTCTGCGTCTTCGTAAAGACATTCTTGACTAACATCAAGACCCTACGTCGAATCTCAATGATAACTAACACTTACGAAAGTTACAGCGCGTATTTACAGCAAACCTGCTTTGCATGTTCCGAGGAACGCTACAAGCGCCACACGTATGCGCCGTGCGCGAAATTTGCATAGACGTCATCTTACAGATATACTCTCACCGCCTACCAACTGTCGTTTATCTAACACAACCCTTTCTTGGTGTTTGGGACTTTTTTTCCGTCAGTGTAGCTTTGTGTTGGTTTACCTATAGTTTTTGATTCTCTTTTCGTAAGAGAATGACTCGCAAATTTTACGTATGATGATGTATTATTCAGCGTTTAACTCGAGGAAAGGGAAAGAAAGTATAAATAAACCGACTTAGTAGATTGCTGAATCACTTTAAGGAAGTTATTCTAAGTATCGTGAAACACCAAAACATTTTTTGCATTGGTGTGAATATACAAGATATGTTTTAAGTTTTAAAAAATGTATTCCTTACTCTGCGATCGAAGTTTGGCGTCTCAAAAGCAATGACACCTTAACATGATATGCTTACAAATTGGAGTATTCACAATTTTATTTTTCAGCAAGCAGGAAACACTCCAGGAGTGGCACTAGTGGTGGAAAACGGTGATTTTAAAGATATAAAAGCATTGCGCTAAAGGTAATTTTAAAGCATTGTATTATATGCACAGAAACATAGTTTTTTTCTTTTTTTTGTTTCACTGAGAATTCTCCTGCTTAATGGAATGAAATGTCTTTCAGCTAAAAATATTAATTGATCATATGTACACGATTTTAGGAAGGGAGTGTCTGACCCCAGGTCTTAAACAACCCTTAGAAATAGGAAGCAAGGAGATTCGGGCTAGAGTACCCGATAGGAAAGTGACACGGAAGCGAAGTAGAAAGGGGTAGGAAGAGGCCCTTATTTATTATTGGGGGGTCAGTACCCGGGGTCCGACGGCTCATCGTGTCCATACGACGCACGGCGGATATTTAGTGGATCGAACCTTAGGTCCCCTCCGCGGCGGTTACGAACGTTGCCCACTAGGCCACAAAAATTATTACTTTTAAATGAATAGATTATTTATATATAAGTTTTCGAATGAAATAGTAAATTTATTTATCAACAGTTCTGGTGGAAATGTTTTTTCTTCTAGAAATGCTTCTTGATTATTTTAGTCACATTCCGATTCGAATTGCTACAACTGTTATCTACAGAATAAATCATTCTGGTGCTCCGAAGTTATTCAAACAAAGAAAATTTGTAACTAAAGCGAATGACCTTATATTGTAGCTTTCACAAGTTTGAGCACATTTTCAAAGGCTTACTCTGGTATCACAGTAAGCATTAACATTTGAAAATATACATACGCATGTACTTACTTTGAGTCGGTTCAAAATGAGAAAAAGCACGAGAATAAATGTCGAAAAACAAAGTACAGAACATAATGAAACAAGATTCAAAAAATCTGACCAGAGGGGGTACAGATAACGGGAAACAATATCGTTGCATGCGGACGTCACGTGAGGATTTTGATTGACTCTATGTAGGCGGTCTCAATGAGGGTGGTCTATTTTGCTAACTGTTTGAATCTTTTCCACCGTGGTGTTGCTCCTTTTAAGCAAATTTCACTTGAAAAGGTTGAGTTGAGGACCTCATTTCAAACATTCCATTTGTCCTCAGTCACTCTAGCGCCAAACGATCTATTAGTTATCTCTATATCGCCCTTTTGCGTTCCGTAAGGACATTCCAGCGGGATGGAGTGCACCCCAACTTTCTGGTCAAAGCAGACTTCTCTCACGGGGGAAAGGATATTCATAATTGAGGTAGTTGTTCTGATGCCAATGGCCAAGCCTAGTTCACGTAAAAAAAGTGAAGCCTGGGTTGTTTTGCAGTGACCCGATAAAGTCTAAATGGTGCTTGAGGGTCGAAACACTTTTATTTATGCGATTCTTGACTTTATCAAGAATCGAGGTCATGAGTTCTCTGCTAAAGACAGCGGATGCTGACTAATTAAAGGTGGTTCGAATTTCTATTTCTTTGTCTTCATTTTCTGAGGAAAGCAGGATTGCTCTTCTTCAGACGGATTCGAAATACGCTGGTTTTTTATTCCGTAGGAGAAAAGGAGTCAGTCGCTGGAAAATTTGGGACTGCCCAAGGTTTATAGAATGCTCTAGTCCGCAAATTTCCATTTGCTGACCTGTGTCAGCAAATGGAAATTTCACCATATCAAGATATGGTGATTTATTTTCTGAAGAATGTTAACACATGCTACTAGAGGACTGTAAGAACTTGATGCTCTACTTGAGCTTTTTTAATAACACACCATTATATCAATAAACCATTTGACACACTGTAAAGATAAACAAACGTTGCTGTAAGCAACTCACACTCGTAATACAGACGAAAACTGAAATACATCAACTCACTCTCACACAGTTACTACTCATTCTACCTACAGCAAGAGAGCGAAACAGAAACGCAGCCCTGTTGCGCCATCTCTAGGCTACGATAACAACAAATGAAACTTAATATTGCACATTTTCATTTCCGAGTTCCATGGTGAAGTCGATTTACGTACGCATTTTATTAGTCTTTCCCAGGAAAGAATCCAGTGAACTTCGACCATGAGGGCAGATGAAGAAAATGCGTTCCGCTTATCTGTGCGATACTCAAGGCATTGGCCCAGGGACACTTGGAATCTTGCTCTCGAGAGGATGCAGCACTGCTTCTGCAAGAACTGCAGACAGTGGAACACCGACCGGTATGCCTACGATATGCTTATAAATTTTCCAGACAAATGTGAAGAAACTGTAATATGTGGCTAGGTTTAGTAGGCTATTAATGCTCTCAACCGTTTCCTTGGAAAACCTATTTGAACTTCTTACGGCTTCCATAAGGCTGGACATTGCTTCTTCCAGGGAATCAATGGGTGTAAGAAGATGACATCAAAACTTCCCATGATGTCAGTGTTTTGCATTCTTAATGAGGCAGCTTTCTTGATGAAATCAGATGAGCTGGTTAGTACCTAGTCTGTGTTCTGCAGGAATTATCTCAGCAAAAATATTAACTTATTTTCCATGAAATATGTTGGCGATCCCCTTTTTCAGACAATAGGGCTTATGACCTTGTTTCATTATGTTTTGTCCTTTTCTGGTCGACATTTGTTCTTACGCTTTTTTCCCCATTTTGAACAATGTGAACTTAACTCAAAGAATTTCTATGTTTTCAACGTACACACACGACTAAATTCTATCTAACTGACTGCTTTACAAGGAAATTCGAGGACACAAAAGGTCTTTCTGTCTGTCTTTCTCTCTCTCTCTCTCTTTCTCTTCGTTGCTCGGTTCGAGCGTCGTTACCCAATTCACATCTTGTCGACAGAATGTAGATTTTCACTAGCTTAGCATTTAGCCAGTGGCAATGCACATACTCGAACTCTAATTTTTCATTGCTATTTTTAATGCTTTCGTATTTGAACATCTGTTCATTTCCTCTTTTCAAGGCTTCTGGACCTACTGAGTCAGGCTTTTTCCTGTTATCCAGGGCCTACCGAGTCAGGGGTTTTGCTGTTATCCAGGGCCTACTGAGTCAGGCCTTTTCCTGTTATCCAGGGCTCGGTTGAGTTAGCATGCTGGAGACTGAATCTTTTGAGGGAACGAGTAATCAGAAGGAGTTTCAAAATTTATTGAAGTGTGTACTTCAAAATTTTAAATCTTTGGTTGTCTTGACGGGATTCATTATCTTTATTGCGTCGACTTTCTTCAGCTAATATCTGTATCATGGCAGAGTTAAATTCCATAGAAGTTACTGTTTAGTTTATCAGTCTGGGTTTGCGATACATTCTACTTTGGGTTGTCAACAGCAGGTGCTTCTGTTTGGATAGGAGCGTTCTTAAGTTCTGCAAAGGGCGACTGTGAAAGAATATGATGTGAAACCCAGGTTTTATGCTCCAAATTCTTTACAAGGCAATCATATTATACTGTTACATTTTCAATATAGTTTTCTATAAGTGAGATGAATATAGTTTTATATAGAGAGAGATGATGAATATAGTTTTCTATAGAGAGAGATGATGATCTCAAGGAAGTGACTCGCCTGTGGTGATTGAGCACATTCATCCAGAAGCCACTATAAAGCATTGCAGTGGCATTCCATTAATAATGATTTGCGATTAAAATTATAGTAATCGTGTAAGACGCTTACGTTATATGCTTTGCTCTGCATTACCGGGGAGGTTTATATAACGCAGATGAAAACGTATTTTCTTTTATTTGTTCTGGAAAAACGGACGCATGAAATACCTACAATTTGAAAAATATATTTATATGTATTATCCAACGATGCATTAGAATTTACTTTCCGATGCGAAACACTTTGTTCAATTCATAATGCTGCCATTTATTATAACAAGTAGTGTACAGCTAGTTCACATTCACAGCTTTTGATTCGACACAATTATTTCTAAATTTGATATTAGCTCTGGTTTTTATTGAAACAGCTCCAGGTTGGGACCGCTCCAATGTAGCTGAAATATATTTTTCCAATAAATGCTGTGATTTTTTTAATTGGACGAATGCCCACACTTTTCCGATTTTAATTTCGCGTGTAAATGTTCAAATTTTTCCCGTGTTATCTAAAACAGCACAATGGTCACCGAAATGGATTTGCAATTCGTTGGTGAGAAAAATATTCCTTCATGGGGTAACTATGTATTTATGAGGAATATATTCTGAAAACTTACACAGCAATCAAGAGTATCTGTAGTTTACTATTCACCATGTAATATCATATTAGATAACGTGATAATTACCACGTCTCAAATTCCCGCTCAAGGGCTTCGTAATTTTTAAGTTCTCCGGTATAATATTAAATAATGAATGGTTAACCAGCGCAATTGAAAGTCATATTTCAATTGCTGTGGAAATAATAGTAGATATTTTAACTTCTGTGGGAATAATTATTATTCTAAAATATCAAGAGTTCGCGGTGTTTTAAGACGCATGATTTTTGTAGACTACATAGTGGAAGGTCTTAAATTACATAACGTATTACAAATCGAAAGGAAAATGCTTAACTGTCTACTTGACAATATTCGAATTTTAGATACAGCAGCAGACAAGAAAACGAAATCCCATGAGTTACAGAAATCCTATTCTCCGTCTTGTTAATTTTAAAAAGAAAACATCATTTACACTGAGTTAGCTTGGCATTCGGACACTCTCCCCCGTTTTTCATATTCGCAGCGAAAAATAAATTCCACGTGAAATGAACGTCATGTGCCGCCACTATAAATCGTGCACATTTATTCTCTGTTCGTAAACAGTAAACGTTTAAGAGTAATGGCGGGTCTTAACCGGAGCCAGAGAGTTGTGGTTCGCCGCCCCGGTGGCGCAGTGGTCTAAGCGATGGCCTCTGATCATTCGTCCGAAAGGGGTCCGGGTTCGAATCCCGGTGAGGCATGGATGTTGTGTTTGTCTTACGGCACTGGCTCTCTCCCTGCCCTGGAACCAGTGACCCTAAATTAGGGACGGGCGACTGCTTATAGCCCATTGAGTTGCTCACGGTGGTCGTTAAACCTCCAACCAAAAAAAAAAAAAAAAAAAAAAGAGTTGTGGTTCGTAGGGCAGGTACCAATATTTCTGAAACAGCGTCAGTTGCTGGATGTCTTCTTTCTGCTGTATACGGGTGTACCAGGACTAGAATGACCCTGTACGACCATTGACAGAATGACTAACATTGGTCACCTACACGTGGTTGATCCTGGTGGCGAGTGAACAGTTTCACCACTGCTATCTCACCAACGACAACGTGAAACAATCACCCAGTTCACCCCACAATAAAACAGCGGGGTAGTTTGAACTATTTCCACGTGCACCATGCGCCACATCTTATTTCGCCTGAAGTTCCACAGCCGAAGACCAGCCAGGGGACCCACAGTGACGACAAGTCATAGGAAACCACGGCTTGTATGGCCAAGGAACGTTGGCAGTTCACCCTCGATAGACGGATTAAGGTCGTGTGAATAGCGGAGTAGCAAGTCCAGTTTCCTTCTGGACCACGGTACATGCTACTAGCCGCTTCGTATATGGAGTAAACAACATGAATTCCTGTCACCGTGGTTGCACAGATTGGGTTCAATAGGTCTGTGAAGATTGCGTTCTGAATTATGGAGCTTTAACCTGGCAACCCCTAGGTCCATTGGTTATCATCCCACAAACACTGAACGGTAGATGTCATGTATCTAGCCGACCATCTCCTTCCATATCTGCAGGCGATTTACCAGGACCACAATGCAATCTTCTAAAAGGACAACCAACCTTGTTATCTCGTTTGTATAACTACTAAGAAGATGAAGGAGCACGACAATGCATTTCCCGCATTGCCCTGGCCCTCCACAGTATTCTGAGTGTAACCCAATTTATCGTTGAAGGGATATGATAGAACGGGGTATAAGAACTGCTGATGCTCCTCCAAGGAATAGGCGTTAAGTAACGGAACTGCAGCAGGGAAGATGGGTCAAGTTACGCATGAAGGATGTTCGACAACTTATAGATTCTGTTACTAGGTCTTTGCGAGCCGTTATTGCAGAGAAATGTAGACTTAACGCGCTATTAGGTATGTGTTCCCAATCCAAAGCTAGCTCAGTGCTTTTATCTGATAAAAGCAACCAAAAGTCTGCCAAATAACATAAGCTTATAAGTACGGATACGGAAACATTCGGGAATTTAGTCTTGGTCTGTGTGAAGGAAACAGAGTAGTAAAGAATGTAAAAAATAGAAAATGACGCACCTAAGAAGTGGAAATACTGTGTTGCCTAGTTAAATGGTTTGTAGAATTTTTTTTTATCTTTAGGCTAGGTTCTACATCCTTTGTTTATCTTTAAAGGTTCTACATCCTTCAGTTACCAAATTCCTTTAGGAAAATCAATATTACCGAAATAAATAACTTGATATTCTACTCGAAGTATCGTCAGAATTTGCATGATAAAACTAATGAGAGTTACAAAAAGTGAAATTCGATTCGTCAAAGACTTGAGGCACGTTAAATTTCAATCCTGCGAACCCTGTGTTGTGGATTATCAATTCCAAGAGAGTGATGAAATCTAAAATCACAACTACGACACTGCAGGAATTCATACGATGAATTTACGTTTCTAACTGAACTCCCGAAGAAAATTGTAATAGAATTTGAAAAACCTATTATACCTTCATCTGAGCAACTTGCGAAAGTAAAGAGTAAAGTAAAAATGTATCAATGACAGAATTTTCAATTAAAACAATGCTGTATTTGATTCTTCGTTCAAATCGAAATTTAAAATTCATATATTCTACTAATGCAAACATGAAAGATCAAGAGAGAGGGAGTTCTCGTAAGCCTATCTCATATGTTAAATCGTTTTAAGAAGTTTCGTAAATATTTTTTCTGGAATTATCAGTTTCCTAAAAGTTTCTATACATTTTATTAGAGGTATATTAAAATAAACCATAGGTCAAAAGAGCTAAAAATTGGTATTTATTCAAAAAGAAAACTATTCATACATTTTGTTTCAGTAATGTATTCCAAATAATGAATTTAAACAGAGCATTTCAATACTAGACTTGCACTCTTTGGTTATTATCCTAATTTTCTTGAAAGCAAACTATGCTTCCTAAAAAAGTTTTGCTAGCGTGTCATCCTATTTATAAATTCAGGACCTTTCGAGAGTAGTTGCTGAAAACATTTCAAGAGTGTTTTTGCATTTGTGTCAATGGAGGAACAACATAACTGAATTCAGAATTTCGATATATTTTGATGGTAGTGTGGTTTGAAGAAAAACGTTTTTCATTACATTTTGTTGAGAAATTTGAAATTAGCTCATTGGCTCTGTTCACATCATTCGTAATATATGCAAACAAGGAATGCGGACATTTCGTAATGCGGAAAAATGCATTTATTCCAGGTGCAAAATAATCGGGTTGCGGACAGAAAACAACAAATGTGTGAAATAATCATGTTAGCATAAGTTAAACTTGTTTCCAGTATCGTGTTCACACGTTTATTTAAGGAAACAGTGAAAATTGGCATCATTTTGTGTGAATGATCTACATTGTTTTAAATTACACAGTACTTTTTAAGAAAGTGTTTAAATGAAAGGGAAAGCTATACACCTGATAATAACTACAACTCCTTTGTTTTACAGGATTACGGATTTTATTGGCATCTTAGTAAAATTAAAGAAAAAGGGGGGAGGGATGAAACCCAAAAAATATATGACTTACTTTTGCACGATACTGACACCAATTAAGTCCTGAGACTATGCTTTAGAAGTATAGTAACCTAATGCATTCCAGTACCTAATTAATGCAAGTAATGTGGTAAAGTGTATTTCTGTTTGATAATTGTAAGCATGTCATGGACTGCTGATGTAACCACGAAAGTTTAAAAACTCGAAAAATCAAAGAAATCCTTTCCCAGTCTTTTGTGCAAAGTGCAAATCGGATGTTTGTAATGTATGATATTCGTAATTAATAACGAGGAATTGTGCAACAACTATACCTAAAATAATAAAAAAAAACAGTTATCCAAATTAATTGGGGTAATATATAAATTAAAATTTCCAAGATTTTGAAAATCAACCTGGTGGAAAGACCAAACGGTAGTTTAGAATTAGAATCAAGGAACACGAAAGAGACACGAAGGACGAGAAACTAACCACTGCCCTATACATAGAAGGCAAGTTCATTTCTATTGTTCCTTTGTAGAGTTATATAAAGAAATTAACTTCAAACTACACTCTAATCTACTTCCATTCGGAAAACCGCGAAGATTATTATCAACAATGAGGATTGCAAATATAGCGTTTCTCTAGGAGGATCAAGGATTTGAAATGAATGCAAATAACGCCTTTTCTTTCCTCCAAGGTAATGAGTGCGCAACCACATCAAGCTTTGTTTCTTCAAATGAATAATTACATTCGTTTGCTGTTTGAAAAGTGGATAAGTTATGAAAACTCCGAAATGCGTTTTTCGGGTAGAAAATGATGTAAGTGATACTCTGAATAAAGTGGTGAAGGCGGAAAGTTCCTAAACAAATTAGTTTATTTAGTACAGAGAATAGAAGATATCGCCGTGGTGCTAAGTTACATGCGAAGTTAAGCGGTTTTCTGTTTCTCCTGTAAAATTAGGCTTTTGGAACTTACCACCTTTTCCATTTGTGCTCCTCAATTGCTGAAGCGTTCTCTTATTCAGTTTGAAGTTTGTTGCCTACCTTCCTTGAAAGAGTTATACGGGTGATGTGTGAAAGCTAAGATACCAATATTTCTACTTTACGCTAAAAAGTTCGTATTGCTGTAATAGTTTTACTTTTTTTCAAATAAGCTATTTGAATGAAAGTTAACATGAAGTCCTCTTTGGCTTTAAAGCACACACTAAGCAATAATTTGGTATTGCCTTACCTAAGACAGAATCACAAAGCACAGCAACTTTTGGTTTTTAAAATCACATCCGCCCCTATATGAAAACCAAAAAGCGAAAAAGTGAAAAACAACAGCTCAAGTTAGTAAAAATCTTTAAAGAACATATTTCCCATAAAAATGACAGTGGGTCCTTCTAGAATGGGAGATTACATTTTGAAATTTCTATATATACTGGGAAGTTTATTTGAATTAGGAAACATGTTACACAAAGCAATCATATTGTTTTTGTGCAATAATTTCTAAAAAAAAAATATGTAAGTTACTTAAAATTTAATTCATTACGATCAACGTATTCTGATTTCAAAAACCGCGCAATCGGGGAGAGCGTCAGAGGTAATGATTATAAACTAAAGCTTGGCTATTGCCCATTTCTTAGTCCTCTTTTGCTTCAGATTCCGATATTCCTTGGAAGTAATCGCGCCCGCGCACTCTTGCGTTTCAATTACCATACAAGAATCACAGTAAGGCCAATATTGGCATGTGTTACTACTTACTAGCCGGTAATTCTGTGTCCGGCTCACACTCATGCACGTATCATTCATTAGAGTACCGCGACGTACGCAAGAGCATATAGTGATTGCAAGCAAGTAAGCTTGCAATCGTCATAAAACATACGTCAGCGTGCGGAAAGAGGCAATCTGTCTACCTTAAATACTTTTTGTATTGGGCAGGATGCCACTGATCCGAAGAAACTTGCTTATTGTGAAGCGATTCATGATATAGCTCATGGCTAAGGACGTTACATTCCAGACGTACCTGTCTAGAATTGTTGATGTCCTGGTCAAAGCTATTACACTGGCGGAAAGTGAAAAAAGAACACCAAGAAGGAATTGGCGGACAATCATGAAATTTACATATGTTAATGGGGACGAGTTTACGTAGGTGTGATGTTAATTTTGGGACCAACCGGTGAGCGCTTACGCCACAGCACGGCATTATATGCAAATTATCGTCGCTGGTATCTAAGGAGTATGGCGAAGTGAATGTAATCAGTCGTCGGCGTACGGACACGTGCGAAGGCCCTGAAGAAGCTGCAATGCCTGTACACGGAAGACGTGTACGATTTCAGCAGTTATCGGACTTTGAGAGAGGTCGTTCAGTCGGACTCCGCGAGGCCGGGTGGTCGTATTGTCGTATTGCGGAGCGAATTGGACAGGAAGTATCGGTGGTGGTACGATGGTGGCGTAGATAGTCCGAGGAACATTCCCACACGAGAAGACGTGGAACCCGGAGTCACAGACGGATAGATGAGCGGACCGATCTACGCATAAGAAGAGCGGCGTTGTCAAGCAGAACATCCACTATGACGCAAATCCGGGCTGCCGTTGCACTCGAGGTGACTGTGCGAACAGTCCGCAACGGTCTACTGGATGCAGGACTACGTGTACGTGTGCCTCTGGCATGTGTACCTCTGACTCCAGCCCACCGTCAGGAACGGCTGCAGTGGTGTCGCCAACGTCTGCACTTGGGAACGCAATGGCAATCTGTCGTGTTCAGCGATGAAAGCAGACTTTGCTTGGGAGCCTCCGATTGCCGTATTCGTGTTCGCAGACGCACAGGGGAGCATCTCCACCCATCTTGCATTCGCCAGTGACACGCAGGGCCTACACCTGGTCTCCTGGTATGGGGAGCGATCATCTATCACTCTCGTACACAACTAGTGATTGTACCGGGTACGTTAAACAGCACCTACTACATAAAAAACATCATTCAGCCCGTTGTTGTGCCATTTGTAAGGTTGGGCTATCGTGGTGTTTTCCAGCAAGTTAACCCACGCCCACCCACGGCACGTGCAACGCAACATGCACTTCAGGGTGTGAGACAACTTCCATGGCCTGCACGTTCACCGGATTTGTCCCCCATTGAGTACGTGTAAGATTTTATGGGACAACGACTTATCCGGTCTCCACGGTCAGCCACGACCATCCCCGATTTACGCGTCCAGGTTTTGGATGCTTTTAGCTCAATACCCCAAACTGACGCAGTTCACGGCGCTTCAACCTCGTACTAACCATGTTACATGGAAATGTTATTTTTCAGTTTACCAGCAAATACAGTTGTATTTTGCCATAATGTTTTGATCACGTTATCCTCTATACTCCGTTATTATGCTGTGTAAATTTCGTTGGTATCAGACGTCTACTTCTTGGTGTTCTTTTTTCACTTTCCGCCAGAGTATTTAATTGTCAAAGCTTAAGGTGCAATAATCTGACTGTTTTTTTCTCTTTTTTTTTTTGAAGAGAAAGAGCGGGACAGGTCGTAGGTTCGATCGCGAGTTCTGTTATGTTCATACAATCGATGTGGTACAGCGGTATAGACACTGCCCTTTGAACATTCGTACCAGATGAGTGTAGGTTCGAATCTCGGTAAGGCATGGATATTTTTTTCTATTATGACACAGGCTCTCTGCCTGCAATGGAACCAGGCCCCTAAATTAGTGTGTAACGACAGCTTATATCCGACCGAGTTGCGCATGGTGGTAGCTGAACTCCCGAACAAACAAATCAAAAACTATCAGTTTATGTACCTCAAATGGGAATTCGACCACCAAGATCAGAAATATTCTTTGTGGAAATATTGGGGTTCTTCAAAGGTTTCTGTGGAAATAAAGCGAAACCATTCACGCGCAACACTATCTCCAAATGAAATTTCTCATTATGCGCAGAAGGACAGACATTCATATTTATTTCATGAAACATGCCGAAAATAAAAATTGACATTCTAGTATGATATTTTAAAAAATATCATGCTAGGAATGTTTACACAGTTTTATTTCTTTGCTGCCATGTAACGGGAAATATGTCAGTTGCAAGGAAAACACTGAAGTATTCCGTATAATTTAGTATTGTCATCCTCATTATCTGATAATTTTAATGATACCCTCATAAAAGGTACTGCTGTGAAGGGATGAGAGACGAAATGTCTTTATGATTGTGTGTGTAGCAGAAATCGTATGGAGGTCAGCATTGGATTTGAGTTCTAAACCTAATACGTTACGTCTTGGCTTTCCATTCAGTCCAACAGGACTCGTAGTAAATACTCTCCCGAACTTTATTACCTGATATCCGGAGCATAATGCATCGTTAATTGTCGTTCAGGAATTAAAGTTTACCCTAAAACTTTTTAATGACTGTATCTCAGCATTTTATTTATTACGTACCATTTTCAATTTCTTAATTATGTAGTTTAAGTTATTTTGTGTATGTGTGTGTGTATGTGTGTGTGTGTAAACATAAGTACCCGTTAATTTGCACCAAATGGGAAATTGTAATACTTTCTTGTTTGTTCATCTTTCACTATGAAAATTTTATGCCCATATTCTTATTGCTACAACGCACAGCTTTCTCACGATTAGTAGTAAAATTACATATGTTTTCGCTTATATTTTCTTGCAACGTCTGCATTCATAATCTTTTAGCCTCGGATATATTTTGTGCTGTGAAAACTATTATTTATAAATACACGACATTTCGCAAAGAAATAGACGGTCGAGTCTCATTATTGTGACACCAGCTAATATCCAGAATAACCACCGTGTGCAATGCAGACAGCAGCTAGACGGTCTGGCAGTGACACAGTAAGGTGCTGGAAGGTGGTCACAGGTATGTGGAGCCATGCTGACTGCAGTGCATCTGACAGTTGCTGGAGGGTGCGCGGTGGAGGATCCATAGAGCGAAAAACACGATCTAGGTGGTCCCACAGATGCTCAATTGGGTTAAGTTTGGGGAATTAAGGGGGGGGCGGCTAGGGAAGTATTTTAAAGTTTTCTTCGTGCTCTTCCAACCACTCTCGGACATTTCTAGCTGTGTGACACGTCGCATTGCCGTGCTGGAAGATCCCATCCGCCCTAGGGAAGACAGTCAGCATGTAAGGGTGTACGTGGTCTGCAAGGATGGATTCATAACGAGTTTGATCGTTAGGGCCTACCACAAGTATGAGTGGACACAAATAATTCCACGAAAATATTCTCCAGACCATAACGCTGGCCCCACCAGATTGTATTCTGCTAGCACTGGTTGGAGGTTGGAGAGTGTTTGTGCTCCGATGTTTCTTGCCTTAAACGCCAACGCTCATCCGTTCGATGAAGCAGAAAACGTGACTCATTGGTGAAGGGAATACTTTGCCAATCAGCGGAGGTCCAATTCCGATACTGACGTGCAAATATAAGCCTTTTCTGCTGATGCACCTTCGTGAGCATCGGTGCAGTAACCATCCGTCTACACAAGAGCCCCACACACAGCAGGTTTCGCTGAACTGTCGTTTTAGAAACACTTCCAGTAGCTTCCTGGTTCAATCGTCCAGTGAGTTGCACCACTGTAGCGTGTCGATCGGCCTTATTGCACCATCGAAGCCGACGTTAACCTCTCACACAATGGCGCATGGTGCTAGGCTGTTTCCACGTCGCTTATTCGCAATGGTGCCATTTCTCCAATCACGATACACTTTAATTACAACAACGCGCTAGCTGTTCACAAACTGTGCTGTTTCAAAAATGCTGCCACCCCTGGCCCGAAAGCCGATAATCATCCTTTTTGCAAATCTGATAAATCGATCCTTTATCCATGACAACGACGAGTGATATGTTTTCAGAATGAATACAACACACCTTGTTTACCCAACCAGCCAGCTCACAACACGTGGCTTTTTTCATTGGCTACGCGCTGTTAACGTTTAAAAGCAGGAAGTAGTCACAATAATGTGACTCGACTGCGTGTTCGCAGCTCTTGGGCCGAATCAGTGCAATATATATTTGTAGATGATCTTCCGCTTATTTCAGTTCGTCAAAATTTACTCTGTTTTTGTAGATATTTCTACTAATAATGAAATATGCAGTTCATTTTAAATAATATGTGGATTTTACTTTTTGGGCGTAATTCAGCCTTTATTTCGTAAAGTTGCTTCCTCCCTGTAAACCTAGCTTGTTTCATTTTTTTCTGTTGGTAAGAAATGAAATAATAATACTACTGTACCCAAAAATTAGGTGTCATCTTACTTTTATCTTTCTGATTATTGTATTTTTGAGCGAAATACAATTACAAATCAGTTTTTTTGGTTTCTCTAGTCTATAAAGTACAAAACACTTTCGTTCAAATCGAACAAGCTGGATCATTGGAAATTGTGTTTGGAAAATCAATCACAAAATTCCGCAAAGTGGAACACTTTGATTGCAAAATGTATTGCTGCATGTTGTACCGTGTCTGATCTCACTGATCTCCCTGTACATTGTTTGTCATCATTTATTTAATTTCATTATTTTCTTTGTTAATGATTCGTGAATTACTTTAGAAAATATGCAGAATAAGAAAAAAGAAATAAATATTTTCCTGCAGTATTATTTCTAAAAATAAAATTATAAATAATATTGTCGGTGTTTTATTTTACATTTTCTGTCTTTATTGTGTTTCAAAAAATCGGCATTTGCTGATGTTGTTGATGATTGTCCTTAGAAGACAGCTAATTTATTTTATCTTCAGTTGTACAACAATTTATTTAGGAGAAGCAACTTCTACTCGTAATTAATGCAAAACCTCTTTGGAAGTATTGTAGTAATGAGACTAACAAAATTCAAGATGCCCTGAATAAACTTTTAACATGACATCAGTATTTAAGCAAGTTACTACATAATAAACAAAAAAAACTACAATGCGATAGTACTGCATTGTAAAAAACAATTTCGTAGTTTGATTACGATGAGCTTGGGCATACCAACTTGACACTGAAGTTTTAGGAGTAATTAAGTAGTTTTGTTTTATTTATTATTTTTCTGGAACTGTATGTTGGAAACGAACCAGAATTTTTCAGCTCTATAGTATATAAAAATATATGAAATTTGCCGTCGCTCTAAATCGCTGGTAAACAAAGCGCAATATTTGTGTCTGCCTGCTTAAAACGGTAACGTATTTAGTAAGCAAGGACTTTCCAATTGCATACTTTTCAATTTACTATGTGTAACTTTCAAGCGTATACTAATTTTTGGCAGCCATGTATATAACTTAGTGAAAAATAATTGCAGTGAACGGCAGCAAATCATCTGATCGAATTTTTGTGCTGATCTGAAATTGTAACGTGACAGACGCTGTCTTATGTGAATGTAGTCGATTAAAAACAAATAGGAGAATTAACGAAAATATTGATCATTTGACTATTGGTTTGAAACACAGGTTACCGAGAAGTCTCCGAACTCTGATTTGAACGCTTTTTGTTCGCGTTACACAAATACCTAAAATTTACTTACAACTGTAATACATCTTCCACCGACTTTAGAGCTACTGATGTTGGCATAAAGAAGTTATTGGAAATGACCTGCACTTTTCTAAGGCAAATATCCACTAGACATCATATTATTTTTATAACGCGTTGCAACATAGATGGCGTGGTTTCCGCTACAGCCTGAATATTATTTGTTTCAAAGGGATGTAGATCATGCGGGTTATTTGCTTAAACACGGTCCTTTAGTTATTAAAACACGAAAACTCCGAAGCTGAGCGATTCGGCAAAGTGGAGTTAAAAGTTTTTCAGAAATAATGCGACCGCTAAAGAAACTTAACAAAAATTACGCCCGAATACTATTTGCGAACCACCAAAGAAAGTTGTGTTACATGTTGCTCTTTCGTTTTGAAGCCTTGAGAAACGTTCGTTTTCTTGCAATATGAACACGAACTGAAAATCTAATTTTGATAAATATCCGCATGTACAGTATTGTCAGAAAACAGTCTTCCAACCATTCTGCTTCCAGATATGGCACACCACACACACATTATTTTCGGAATGCAAAGGTACTGGACGTAGGATATGATGATTCCCAGCTGACTAGTTTCTCGTATGTTACGAATTAACAAAATCTTTCGAAATAAACCTGGCATCACGTATAAAGAAATCATTGCTCCGTAAGCCATTGTTGTGTCGAGTAAATTTGCGAAACCATCGGCAATACAGCAGGCGCTTAGGCGTCTTAGTTGCTTTCTGTTCTTAGACAATCCTAACTTTGTATGCATGGAGCTTTAATCGTTTAGTCGTTACGGTACTATGTCGTAAGAAAGTTACACTTGCTGGGGTATGCGATGAAGCGATTTTGTAGATGATTGTTGCAAACTGTTTTGACATCCTTAATCACTTCCGGCGTTAACACATTTGGCGGGCCACTTCAAGGCATACCTTCAACATTTCTAGTTTTCTTAAATCTTTGGATTTAACTGTTTATCGCTGATTTACTTACCGCAGTATGGTTAAAAATGACAAGAGTGGAAGTCACGTACCGCCCACGTTCATCGCATGTGGACTGTTCCGTACGGTATAGTCGTGTACACTGTGATATGTTTCTATTTAAAAGTCAAGTTTCTTAATCATATCATGCTCTGAATTTCACAAATATTTGTTAAAGGAACCAGATCTGCTGAAGAAAATGTGCTCCTGTGAAAAATAAAAAATAAAATGTCTAGCAAACTGAAATCTTTTATTCTTGTTCAAAGTTTTAGACGAGTAAAGTCTTAAACTGTAAAATGTAAATAGAGTATGTGCATTCATACTTATTTTGTCCAAATTTATTTTATCCTCCTTTGTCTCGAAATGTGTTCCTCTTTTAAAGAAATGTCCTCCTTTTTAATAAAAATGTCCTGCCTTTTCAAAAGATCACCTGGTCATCTTCTAAATACATGACTCAATTCGTGCTGATTTGTAAAATTTAATTTACAACAATATTTCTTTAGTAAATTGACTGATTTGAGGAAAATCGTTCTCTTTCGATGTATATCTGACTACAGAAGGTATTTGTCCTCAAATCAATTCTAGATGTTTGTTGTAATATTGAACTGAAACTGTTTCGTTAACCTTTTCACCAGATACTTGATCATGTGCGCTAAAATGACAAATTATGAAAGACATCTTGAACTTCAAAAGTCACGAAATATACACTTTAAGTGTAAAATACGCATTTGCGAGTTTTCGTCGTTTACCTTTAAAAACATGCTATGGACGTAAAAAGTGCTTTCCAAAAATGAATATTAAGAACTACACTGAAGTTATTATATTGTTCTTAAAAATAATAACTACCCATGAAACAAAACAACTACACCAGAAATCCGGCTTTATTGGCGTAGAATACAAAAACAAACGTTTCTAAGTTTTGATTTCTACGCTGCTGGCCACCCAAAATGCAACACCAAGAAGGAAGCATCCGATTGCCCTGAAATTCGCAGCGTTCTTCGCCAGCGAGGGGACATGCAAACGATTAGCATTGCAGAGCATATGCAAATCATATGCGCCCGGCACGCCACCGAGAAGCACTGTAAGAAGGGTGCACAGAAGGCGGGGTGTAAGTAGTGGAAGTGTGTTGTGCTGCCGGACCTGTACGTGGGAAGCTTCCTGATGCCTCGTCGCAGATTACGGCAGTCATTCCAGCACGTTTCGGAGTTCGACAGAGGACGAACAGGGGCTCATCGCGACAGCGGTTTATCGTACCGAGACATCGGCTCCTGTGTGGGACGACATCCAACCACAGTGAGGCGAGTATGCATTCGGAGTGTGCAGGAGGGACGGACGGGCCGACGTGAGCGATTGCCGCAGCCGCGGCACCCCACCGAACGGAAGGACCGGCATGTTGTGCGGCGGGCATTGACGGCTCGCACTGCTACATCACGAACGTTAGCGCAGGAATTAGGGTGTGTTGCGCAACAACCGTGTCAGCACGTACCGTTCGACGTCATCTGCAGAAGCGGGATCTTCTCGCACGGCGCCCATTGCTCCGATTACAATTAACGTTACACCACCGGCGAGTGAGGCGGCAGTGGGCCGTTGAACGCCGCTCCTGGACTACTGAATGGCACGACATTGTGTTCTCCGACGAATCCCGCTTCTGCCTGCAAAACCGCGTTGTTCGGATCCGCGTGTGGCGGCACTGTGGCGAAAGAATTTATGACGCCTGCATTATGCATCGCCATACCGGTCCGTCACCTGGCGTTATGGTTTGGGGCGCAATTGGATATGACACCCGCACACTTTGGTACGCATCGTCGGTACAGTCAACAGCCACCGCTACATCTCCGACGTTTTGGAGCCTGTAGTCCTACCTTACCTGCAGTACCTGCCAACGTCCACCCTTCAACAGGACAAATCGCGCACGCACGTGGCACGCATCGTGCAACAATTCTTCATGGCCCACCAGGTGTCACTGCTGCCGTGGCCCGCCTGTTCTCCCGATATGTCGCCCATCGAACACGACTGGTCGCTGATCGGCAACCGAGTGGCACGGCAAGCACCACCCGCAGCTACGCCTAATAAACTGTGGCAAAGTTTGGAAACAGCCTTGACCGACATACCCCAAGCCCACATCCAAAGCCTCTTTCGCTCGATGCCGCGGCTGTTATTGCCAGCCATGGGGGCCACACGAAAAGTTGATATCTGCGTGTTCCGCATGTCGCCCGGGCCTGTAAGCTCAATCTTTTCATCTTTGTATCTGTTGTTATGTGTCCAGTAAATCTGGGTTTGCTATCTCGTGTCCTTCTTGGTGTTGCATTTTGTGTGTCCAGCAGTGTGTATTCTTGCCAACAATTTCATCATTTGCAATTTATTTCTTTTTTTAATATAAAATACTGTTTTAATAATCCTGTTAAAATTATACTACAGAAAGGTATGTACTAAAATACTCTCTCCGAATACGTCGCCGAAAGTAAGGTGTATGCAATATATCTTATGAGGAAATAATTATTTCGATTTCGTTTCGCAGGCTTTAGTTTGTACATATTAACACTTTCACCAATGTAGCAAAAAGTCTCAGTATGTCAAAAATGAGGTTTTCTGTTCTATTTCTTGAGATATACGAAGCTATTGGACATGGGATTTTTTCAAACTTTTTATGTTTGTTGTTATTTAATTCACTTTGAACTAAATTTCCAGGCAGTATGTTTTTGCTATATACCCCAGTTATTATGTAAGTGATGTCTCGCTAGACATCTTTGCATATACAGTGGCGGAAAGTGAAAAAAGAACACCAAGAAGGAATTAACATACGATCATGAAATTTACATATGTAAATGGGGTCGAGATTACGTAGGAGTGATTTTAATTTCGGTACCAACCGGTGAGGGCTTACGTCACAGCACGTTATAATATGCAACTTATCGTCGGTGGTATTTAAGGAGTACAGCGAAGTGAATGTAATCAGTCGTCGGCGTACGAACACGTGCGAAGACCCTGAAGAAGCTGCAATGCCTGGACATGGAAGACGTGTACGATTTCAGCAGTTATCGGACTTTGAGCGAGGTCGTCTAGTCGGACTCCGCGAGGCCGGGTGGTCGTATCGTCGTATTGCGGAGCGAAGTGGACGGGAAGTATTGGTGGTGGTACGATGGTAGCGTAGATGGTCCGAGGAACATTCCCATACAAGACGACGTGGAACCGGGAGTCACAGAAGGACTGATGAGCGGACCGATCGACGCATAAGAAGAGCGGCGTTGTCAAACAGAACATCCACTGCGACGCAAATCCGAGCTGCCGTTGCACCAGAGGTGACTGTGCGAACAGTCCGCAACGGTGTACTGGATACAGGACTACGTGCACGTGTGCCTCTGGCATGTGTACTTCTGAATCCAGCCCACCGTCAGGAACGGCTGCAGTGGCGTCGCCAACGTCTTCACTTGGGAACGCAATGGCAATCTGTTGTGTTCAGCGATGAAAGCAAACTCTGCTTGGGAGCCTCCGATTGCCGTATTCGTGCTCGCAGACGCACAGGGGAGCGTCTCCACCCATCTTGCATTCGCCAGCGACACACAGGGCCTACACCTGGTCTTCTGGGGTGGGGAGCGATCATCTATCACTCCCGTACACAACTAGTGATTGTACTGGGTACGTTAAACAGCACCTCCTACATCAAAAACATCATTCAGCCCGTTGTTGTGCCATTTGTAAGGTCGGGCCATCGTGGTGTTTTCCAGCAAGTTAACGCACGCCCACACATGGCACGTGCAACGCAACATGCAACTCAGTGTGTGAGACAACTTCCATGGCCTGCACGTTCACCGGATTTGTCCCCCATTGAGCACGTGTGGGATTTTATGGGACAACGACTTATCCGGTCTCCACGGCCAGCCACGACCATTCCTGATTTGCGCGTCCAGGTTGAGGATGCTTGGAACTCAATACCCAAACTTACATCCAACATCTGTACAACAGACTCAATGCCAGAATTGCACAGTGTGACGTAGTTCATGGTGGTTCAACCTCGTTCTAACCATGTTACATGGAAATGTTATTTTTCAATTTACCAGCAAATACAGCTGTATTTGGCCTTAATTTTTCAATCACGTTATCCTCTGTATTCCGTTATTATGCTGTATAAATTTCGTTGGTATCAGACGTCTCCTTTTTGGTGTTCTTTTTTCACTTTCTGCCAGTGTATATGAATACAGCCCTAAACTGTGAAATATCGGAAGCTAAAGATTTAGCACATACTTCCAAAATCAAAAAAACAATCTACTGTAAGTAAATGCTGCCTCCATCGCTCATGCAGAATGGATGCGCTGCCATTGTTGAACAGAAGTATTACTTGAAACAAAAACTCACTCTTTTTAGGTAGCTTTATAACATTGAAGCTTTTCGCCTAAATCTTCTGAAATTATTATATTTATACAGTTTTATCGATAATATACTAAAAGTATATGAAGTATGAGCAATAAATAACTTCCATGTTCTTTTTATCTCCTAATATTTTTTAGAACTTTATTCTTAGTATTTAAGTAACCTTATGTTCTTAGTAATATCTTTCACTTATTTACTATTCGCCTTAGAAAGTCTATTACTTATTATTCACCTTAGAAAGAAACAAAAGGGAATCAGAAAATGAAAAACGTTAATAAGGGAACTTATATTTGACTGATTCTTTCAAGTGCAAATTTAGATCAATATTTAAAAAAATTATGTCCATACAACATCAGAAGCAGCTGATATTGGATGTTCAATCTTACATATAGACCGCTGATAGTTTGGGAAATTCACTCAATGATTCCTGCAAATCGGACTTTGTTCGGAAAAAAGCTAAGGAACAAGATACTGGTAAACAAGGCATTAATTGGAAGAACGCTGGGCTATCGAAGAAACTAATGTAGTGGTAAACAAAGCATGAACTTTTATATGTGTGAAATGAAGCATTGAATCTCAACTTCTGCACGGAATGGTCTCCAATTTCAGTAGAATATCTGAAATTCCAAGGCATCTCTTGAGGACCGGACAGAATCAGAAAGATATAGTTTGAACAAGTAAAGTCATCATCCTGGTATTTTCTCAATCCAAGGATTTGTCGAAAGTTTGCCTCTGGTTAACCACATTGCTGTAACGCTGATGACAAATCATATCTAGATCCGCTTCCTAATAAGCTAACGTCGCCCTCCTTGTCATGTCTACTTTTTAACACATTCATCCTCTTAATGAACTTGCATCATCTTCACCATGACATTTCAAATTACTTATCTTAAAAATACGATATACTTCAAGTTTTCAAAACTACTAGTTAGTCAATCAGGTGAGATATTTCTTAGATGCAATCACTATATCTCCTGCCTCGAAATCGAAACTAAAAATGCGAGAACTGACTTTCAAAAGTGAAGTTATAAGATATCCATCTTTGCCGTTAAATTTCTAAAACCACTGACGCAGGAGAGTTAGGCATGTGTTAACGCCTGCATTAGGAAAAAAAATGAATGTTGTTATTCTTGTTAAGATTACCTTAACCGTACTGCAAAGAAATGAAAACAAAAAAACCAAAAAGTAAATTTTCAGCATCATTCTGCAAAAGAGCTTTCTCTCAACAGAGTTCCATAAAGAATTTCGCTTGTTTCCAACATATCCTTGAAATTACGGGTTTTGTACTTAGCATTGAGCCAACATGTTGTATTAGGTTTTCCGTCTGTAAAACGAAGGCCATGATGCGAAAAATGCATAGTATAAATTGACATAAATTCCTGAGTCATACTCTGTACTGGGATAAAATTTAGAATCTTATGTTCAGCATACCCTGCGCTTATGTTATTCTTAGACACAAACAGTTTATTACTTCTACTAACAATGCGAAACATACAGTCGGAGTTTGGAAGCAAAATATTTTATGACTGTTCGCACCCATTGGCCACTTTCTTCAATTAGGACACACTGAGGTGCGAGAATGATAAGGTTTTTCGAAAAGATGGTTGAAATCCTAGCAAACTGCTTTCAAATATGGTTAATGTAAGAAAATTCTTAAATAAAGAAAATGTGAAATTAATTTTAATGAAATTATCTTTTCACGCAATAGACAGAAATAATTAAATTAATTTACTTTCGGTATGTAAATTCATATTTTAACTATTTGTTATAAATTTCCTATGTCAAAGATGTTTAGCTATTATAGAACAACAATGTAAAATAATAAGTGTTAGTCTGTAACATCACCGAAACATATCCAAAATAATTGCAAATGAATAAGACATTAATTGCAAATAATAAGACTCTCTGTACGCAAATTCTACTGCAGGAATAAATGCAACAAGAAATGAAAGCGACATAACATTTAGAGAATCTTACATTAATGCAACTCACTGAATTCAGAGAGCAAAGAGTAATTCTGGGGTGATTGTGAGGTGACACAAGAAACCCTAAAACTCTCAGCTCAGTCCTAACATACATACAGGGTGCATTGGAAAGTCCCTTTAGCCTGAAATAACTTGCAAACGGAGAGAGATACAGTTACGCAAGTGAGATAGCGGTATAGTAAGGCGACTACGCCCGATCGAATGCAACCGATAGCAGCGTCCCTAGTGGCGAAATGCAGACGTTAGCCATTGCAAATCGAAAATGAAAAGAGATACAGCAAAATTTCCAATCGCAAAGTTGTAGAGTGTCAATTAATTAGTACACAACGACATTTGTTTTAAACGGGTAAGATAAATTGTCCCCTGAATACCCTAAAATGTCCGAGATCAGTGCGCGACCTTTTGTATGAACGTTTGAAGAAAACTGGCGTAGGTATGAGCAAATTCACACAATTTATTGCATAAATGCATACTTATGTCAGTACAGTTTGATTACGTCAGACAAAACTAAAACAAAAAAGGCAAACTGGCGCACAGTGATAAAAAGTTAATGTCGAGTATGTTCGAAGAGTTCGCCATTGCACACGATACACATTTGTATTCGTGAAAGTAACTGTGCATACATATTCCTCTGCATGGAAGTTGTCACACTATTGCAAGTCTCTGTAACACGACAACGTGGATCCAGCAGAATTCTAGGCGCTGTTGCATACACCTGATTTTCTCAGTAATCCCAGAGGAAGAAATCCAACGGAGTGAGGTACGGCGATCGAGGAGGCCATTCATCAACACCCCCATACCCGATGATTCGTTGGCCACAACAATCTGGGAGAAAGAGTTGCACTGCTGCTGGCTGGTCTGCAGGGTTACCGTCATGTTGAATCCACAAGGAACGTAATTCGGACATGGGAATGTCATCTAAAAAGTCAGGTATGATATCCTGTAATAGTTGGAGGTATCTCTGTCCGTTGGTATTCGCTGTAAATAAGCACCATCTCTCAATATTGAGAGTGAGTGAAGCTCGCCATTCTCATACAGCGTACGTAGACCTAAACTTCTGATCAGGGCACATCCTGCTACTGTTTTTTATATCGTAGGTACGGTACAACGTCACAATCTGCATTTGCACACGGCTACATTTGCGAAATGTGAATATGCATAATCGAATCGGCGCGCATCGATTTCGGATATTTTAGGGTATTCAGGTGACAATTTATCTCATCCGTGTGAAACAAATGACGTTTTTTACTAATTAATGAATGCTCTACAACTTTGTAATTGGACATTTTGTTCTATCTCTTTTCGTTTTCGATTTGCAATGGCTAACTTCCGCATTTCGTCACTAGGGGCGCTGCTATTGATAGCATTCGATCGGGAGTAGTCGCTTTACTATACCGTCATCTCACTTGCATAACTGTACCTGTCTCCGTTGACAAGTTATTTCAGGCTAAAGGGACTTTCCTATGAACGCTGTATTTAATTTCTGATGTATGCGCGTGTCATTTTCTTCATTTCAATTTGTTTTAAATGTTTTTCAACTGCTACAAATGTGCTTTAGGAACCCGTCATAATTTCATGCAATATTATGGAAACGAACACAATTCATGTTGTTTACGCACATTTTTTGTCCGAAAAATATTTACGTAGAAGTCATTTTATCTTTGGCTCAAAATTCTCGAAATGCAGAAAACCGCAGAAACTCCTGCTTTACCACGTGACCGAAATAAAGAGACAGGTTTGCACCACATATAAAGACTCGAAGAACAAACGAACTTCGTATTCTTTATTTCGACTGAGATTCCCTCCGCTGTGATTCAGGTTGCTAAGCAACCAATGACATCACTTCTTAGTGCGTTTACGCAACAACTTAGAGCTGGGTGGGCTGGACAATTGCCTGAGCTCCGCATCTCCACTGGGCACCACAGTTTAGAAAAAAAAACACTTTTTTCTAGAATTCCTTATATTTACTGCTACCTTTTTTTGAGTTGTGAAGCGCGAGGTCTTAAAAAGATATTTTTATAATATTTTTCCTTAATTTTGTGATTCCCTACTTTACAATAGGTTACTGCTCTTCGCTGTACGGACACTGAGATTTGCACATTTCAAATTACTATTTTAATCACTTGAAACTTTTCCACATTCATGAAATTGCAAATTAAATTTCATCATGTTGTGACTCCGTACTGTTAACACATGTTCATATATTTGTGTGTAAACCAGATACATTTATAAACAAGAAATATGACACAGAATCTTCGGTTGTAATGATCACGTGTTTTGAATACGTTCTGATGCGAATTAAATTTATCAAAGCTAATCAAAATCAATGGAACCGGTTAGAAAAACGATCAACCGGTCTTTACAATCCGTAAAACATCCACAAATAGAAACATCTACTTAGTTCTACCAGCGGCTAAAGAGCATGTTACGAAAATTAACAAATGTCACACAAAACGTTTTCTTAGCACAAGGAAGGTATCAGAGAAAATGAGATTTTCAAATCGAACATTTAGAAAAAGAAATATAGAAACGGGAACATGATATAAGCCCACGTATGCTAGCGGAAGAATTTCGCTTAATGACATAAATTGAAAATAGGCGAAACATATTCTTCATGAAAAAAGCTGTGCTAAGGGAAAATAACTTTTCAGATACGTCTCCTGGAAGCAGAGATAGCAAAAAAAGAAGTTTCGATCTTTACGCACCTACCGGGAAATCTTTGCATTATTTAAAAAGGATAATGCTTAACATCTCTGTTATAGCGAATGGCATACAATAAACAAAAAAGGAATTTCTCAATAGTGTTTTTAGAAGCTGCGATACAGCTGCAAATTTAATTACACAAACATCTCCTACCGACAGAAATGTGAACTGCAAAATTCCCCATGTACTAAGATAAAGTGTTCCAGAAGGTAAATGGCATCCGGTTTTGAAAGAATTTTTTTAATCGGACATGTAGTAGCAGAGATATTGAGAAAAACAGATTTGCTTAGTTGGTAGTATCTGACCGAAAAAGAAGTTCTTCAATAGGGATTTTAATCCCGGAAGATACTGCTATTAACGAAAACGTGAACTTACGACCACTAGTGGCAGACTTGTGAGTTAAGAAAAAGTTGAAGTTACATGAGAAACATTTTTCAGCGGAAACGTTCAAAACAAAGAAAGAATTTTTGAAATCGGACTCATGCATAGCTTATTTTTGTCCAAGCGGAGCTATGTACAATAATAAGCTATGCATGTACTCTTCATTGCGGAAAAAACATGCATTATTTTAAGAAGAAAGTTTTCTCGAAAGGTTCTTCGATGTGGTTCACGAAAGAATAATGGTTCTTTAAGGTGGTTCACGAAAGAATAATGGTTCTTTGATGTGGTTCACGAAAAAATTATGGTTCTTCGATGTGGTTCACGAAAAAAAGTGGTTGTTCGATGTGGTTCACGAACGAGAAAGATGCAGTTCACGAAAGAATGTTTTCAATTTTTTCAATCTTAAACTTTGTTGCAAATACATTAGAAGCAGAAATTAACACTTGCGCTCCCTGGTGGACAAACCATTTTTTACCAAATATTATAAATTATATGCAAAATATTTCCCATCATGAGCTTGTCCGATGCAGATAGAATTTTTCAAATCGGAGTTTAAGAAGCAAGGAAAACGCAATTTACCTTAATCTGGGAAAACGCAATTACCTTAACGCTCCCTAGCGGAAAGTCTATTAATTTCCTTAAAATTTTGAAATTATATGAAAAACATTTCGTACTGGAACCGCAATGCAACAAAGAAGGTATTTTTCAAATCAGACTCATACAACCAGAGATATTGACAAAAATATTATGTACGTCTACGCCCCCAGGCAGAAAGACCAGGGATTATTTTAAGAAGGAAATATTCCGAAAGTGTTTATCGACGTGAGTGGTATCGGCCCATGAATGTTTTTTTCAATTGAAATTTGGGAAGCTCAGATTTTGCGGGAAGTGCATCAGAAGCAGAAATTAAATCTCACGCACCCTGGTGCCCAAGCCATCTTTACCAACGATTAGAAATTATATGCAAACGATTTCCCTTCAAGAGCTGTATCCGCTGCAGAAAGAAGTTTTCAGATCGGAGTTTTATAAGCAGATATATCGGAGGAAACGCAAATTACCTTTACACCCCCTAGCCGAAAGTCTATGAATTACTTGAAAATTTTGAAATTATATGAAAAACATTTACCACCGGAAACTCTATCCAACAAAGAAGGAATTTTTCAAATCAGACTTTTAGACGCAGAGATATTGACAAAAATATTATATATATATATATATATATATATATAAATATACGCCCCCTTGCGGAGAAACCCCACATTATTTTAATAAGAATATATTGCGAAAAGGTTTATCGACGTGAGTGGTATCTGCCCACGGAAGAGTTTTTTCAATCGAGATTTTGGAAGATCAGAGTTCTTTGCGAATGCATGAGAAGCAGAAATTAACACTTACGCCTTCTGGTAGCTAAACCATCTTTTCCAAAAATTAAAAATTATATGCAGACGATTTCTCATCAAGAACTGTATCAGCTTCTGAAAGAATATTTTGAATTCGAGTTTTAGAAGCAGAGATATCGTGGAAAACGCTATTTTACTTTACGCCCCGTAGCGGAAAAACTATACGTAACTTGGAAAGTGACAATACCTAAAATAGTCTTCGACATAAATGGAATCGGAAGGTAAAACAATTTGTTCAATCTGATGTTTACAAGCATCTGATGTTTTATTATGTGGAATAAAATGTATTTTGAATTTGATATCCTCTGCATTTTCACCCTCTTGCGACGAAACTGCGCATCATAAGGAAAACGAAATGAAGGATCATTTCCACACTTCGAGCTTCCCGATGAAGAAAGAAGTTTTGAAATCAGACTAATAGTTACAGAGATATGCTGTCCACAGACCGACGGACGGACGGACAAACTGATAACATAAGAACCATCTTTTTTACAAAAGACGTGTTAAAAAACAATAGCTGTATATGCAGGCCAAATGTTCAACGACTTTAAAAAAAAGTTCTAGAAACAAAAAGAAAACAGTAGTCATACATGAGAGCGCATAAAAGGTTAAAAAAGTCCCTAATTCATCAGTTATTCCACCATGTTTCAAAAATCAATCAGTAAAACATGTACCAGGAAATTTATATATATATATATATATATATATATGAACAAATTTATTTAAGAGAGATAATTATTATTCGCTAAGCAAAAATGTTTGCTATGCAAAAATGCTTGCTACGAAGATTAGTTAAAAGTTTCGTTTCTTTCATTTTGTAAGAAAATTGCTATATAAAAACCATACTGCAACCTGAACCCCTTCTCCCCTGAAAGAAATCGTACACTGCTGGACAATTGCTAAGGACGGATCATAAACGGCTATATAGCGCATAAAAAAGTAAGTGTGGTTGGATGCCAAGTGAAATAAAATAATGTCAGAATGCCAGGACATTCCCAAGAAAGACAATTTATTGTGCTCTGAAATCCAGAAAGCTTTGGAACGTGTTCAAGGGACAAACAGGCCATTTTGTGCAGAATACGTAATCGTGAAAAATGCAATTACCGTCCGCAGGCGTCCAGCGTAAGATGTCAATACGGGATATGGCCACCATGGAGGGCGATGCAAGATTCCACACGTCGTGTCATGCTTTGCACAACATTATCAAGCAGCTGTTGTGGTAATTTATCCCATTCCTCTGTCAGTGCACGGATGAGGGTGTCCTTGTTTATTGGAAGGCATTGGCGACCAGCAAGACTCCTTCCCAAAGCATCCCACACATTTTCAATGAGATTCAGATCTGGAGAACGTGCTGGCCATAAGAGGCGTTGAATATCCTCGCTCTCAAGACACTCCTGGACAGCGACTGTTCGATGACATGTTGCGTTGTCGTCCATGAAAATGAATCTATCACCGACAGCACCACGGAACATGCGACCATAAGGAAGCAGAACATCAATAATGTATGGTTGGCCAGTCATAGTCCCAGTTGGAAGCACATAGAGGGACGTACGGCCATTGATCATGATGTCAGCCCATACCATGACACTACATGTCGGATATCGGTCCCTTTACTGTATGTTTGCTGGACAATATGCAGTACCACTAGCACGCCAGATCATTTGTCGTCGACAATAAGACGATAGACTGTATCTACTCTCATCTGAGAAGAAGACAGCAGACCCTTCGTTATCAGTCCAATTGCGATGTTGATGGCACCATTGCAAACGGGCGGTACGGTGACGTCTGGACAATGGGATGCACACAACAGGACGGTGGGCGTATAGTCCTCCTTCATGCAAACGTCTAGCGACAGTTTTTCGGGAGATCCGCGTGCCAGTAGCAGCCATAAACTGATTTTGCTACTTCACTAGCTGTGCTGCGCCGGTGTCTTTTTGTTGATAGCTCTGTGTACCGATCTTCTGCAGGTGTCGTATTGCGAACACGATCTCCCCAGTGACGTTTGCTACACTCTCCATTTGTTTGAAATGATTTCCAAAGCCTTGAACCAACACTGTGGCTGACGTAGAACCCCCTGGCAACATCTGTTATTTTTCGCCCTTTTTCAATCTTGCCAATAATACGGCCACGCGTAAAATCATCTAGGTGATGTCGGGAAGACATACTGAAAATTACAAGTTCGTCAATTGGTTCTTTCCCTTTCAACTATGCGTTTGAACAACAACGATTAATACGCGTCATATCCTTTATATCTCTTATCAGCCCTATGACGTCACGAACAAGTTCGGCCATCCAAAATTTTCATACGCACAACACGTCTTACTGTATCCCGCACTTATGCTAATTTCCACATTTTCCTGCCTTCCATTTTATGGCTGCTATCGTTGCTATTGTCATCCGTCCTTAGCAATTGTCCGGCAGTGTATATTTCCGCCATTTTCACTCATTCTTCCTTTCTCTCTCTCTCTCTGCACTTTGAGTCCATATTATACTTATTTTCATTAAGCTCACAGCAATATGAGAACACCATTTTTCTTTACGTAAGGACTTTCTTATGACTTTATTAAACTATGAGATTTATCTTTTAGGGCCCGCAAGGAAATTTCGCTCCTGGCCTGGCTTAGAAATTTCGCCCCGAGCTCCGCAAAAGTTCCATCCGGCCCTGTATACTCCAAAAATAATAAGATGTTGAAAATTCTCTAACAGTAATGGGCAATTTAACAGAGACAACATTGAATTAGCAGCCGTCCGCAGCAACCACCTTCTGCCGTCACCCGAATAATGTCGAACGTATCCATTGGTCTGCCCCACTAAAGTGGCCCAATGAGCTAACGAATAGAGAGACGCCAGACTCGTCTCGAGACACTAGAATGTTTGTAACCTATATGTGACGTTTTATTCTGCCGGAAGCTAGCGCAGCAGAAAAACACGAACAATTCTCACAGCAGGAGGCATTTGTTATTGTATTTTATTATTTTAATATACTACTACAGGCAAAACATATCATGTGTTTTTGCATCACCCTCTTATAGCTTACAGGCCCGCGCACCGAATTGAGACGTCACTAGAGTAGTTCGTAGTTGGGGAGAGAGAGATGCAAGAAGTGGTACGGCGATGTGCGAAGTGAACGAGTCTTTACGTACAACTAAACCAGACACGCATTCTTTAGAGTTTCACTGTATTCAAATAAGGACTTCAGTGTTAGTTTTTTCAAACAGTTGCAGAGTTTACACGTTTGTCTTATAAATTTTTAAAATACAGAAGAAAAAGAAATTACAGCGTAAAGTCTATAGTAGCAATAATTCTGACGTAAAAGTGTAAGCAAGACAGATTCGTCAACTTAATTAAAGCATCGCTGTCATTTCACTATTAGTGATAAACCATTCCCGTAATCGAATTATAAACTGTCGTCATAGTTTCACTTGAAGTTATAGTGTCGTCATTTTTTTTTTTTGATTGGTGGTTTTACGACCACCGTGAGCAACTCAATGGGCTATAAGCAGTCGCCCGTCCCTAATTTAGGGTCACTGGTTCCAGGGAAGGGAGAGAGCCAGTGCCGTAAGACAAACACAACATCCATGCCTGACTGGGATTCGAACCCGGACCCCTTATGGACGAATGATCAGTGGCCAACGCCTTAGACCACTGCGCCACCGGGGCGGCATAGTGTCGTCATAGTTTCACTTGAAGTTATAGTGTCGTCATAGTTTTACCTGATTGATTGATTGGAGGTTTAACGACCACCGTGAGCAACTCAATGGGCTATAAGCAGTCGCCCATCCCTAATTTAGGGCCACTGGCTCCAGGGAAGGGATAGAGCCAGTGCCGTAAAACACAGCAACATTACATAATCTCACTAACATAACTACCCGAAAACTGAATCATTAATTAACAACGCTAATTTAAAACATAAGTAAGCAGAAATCCATATCTATTAAAGTCCAAAAACATTTCAAAAACACTGCAAGAAAAAGGAAACCAACATCAAGGAATACATCTGAAACATCTCTACACATCAAAGACACCATCGTCAACCACATTATGTTTCTTTATGTAAGCTTTAACATCCTCTATACGTTTATAGTATGTTTCATAATAAGTGTCTAAAAGTTCAGGAACAGGATTTTTCGTAACTATCCAATTCAACACGGCATCCAAACGATGTACAATAGCATTTAACTTATACATATTTAACTCGTAAAACTCCGGAGTGAGTGGACATATCTTTTTATTAGGCACAAAAAATTTTTTCAGTTCGAAAAGATCCAAAGTTTCGTCATAATCTGGGCAAGATGCAATGAGTTCCATGACAAGACGATACCGTGATGGTTTATCTCTATCTTCGGCAAAATCAGGATCCAGGAGAAAAGAAAGATCTACACGAGATAGAAATTCCGGTTGAAGATAGTCTCTAGCTTTGCTCCGTTTTAACGGATCACCACTTGAATCAGTGCTGTGTCGTTTAAATGTCGAAGCTGTACATGAGTTCTCTGCGAAATTCTGTAATGCTACTGAACATTTCTGTAAGTTAGCAATGCCCAAAGTACCAATATTTGCTGTTGTCTGAATCCCAGGATCCAAAGAAGTCGGCATTTCAATCAATGTCTTCTCTCTCGGCTCGACTGGATCCACCACTCGGGTTTCACAAGTCTCAGCCATGGTAGGAACCAAGTCAGTGACATGTGTAATACCATGTTCTAAATCCGATCTATATTCAGGTACAACAATTCTTTCCTCATGGGAATCAGAGAAACTGTTCCTCAAGGGAGGTCTATGTACATACGTGCATTTAGCACGAATGTGCCCTCTTTCATTGCAAGCATAACAAAAAATTCCTGTATAAATATTAAACATGAACCCATGAGAATCCAGTACAATTTCAACCTCTTTAGGACAAGTTTGAAGAGCTGGTTCATTCGGGAAGATAACCCGGAGGGTCCGCTTCAACCCACCAACATGACAATAATTTGAAGATTGCGGGGCTTCTATAACTCTATGAACTGGACCCACCACCCGGCTAAACTGAGAAAGAAGAACTATCAACGCAGAATCCGGTACCTCAAGTGGCACCGGAGACAAAGTTACCGTGATCGGTCGTTCACTTGCATAAGCAGGATACAAAATTTGATTATTTATAGAAATCCCTTGCTTTAACACAAGTTTACAATCTGCACTATTTATAAACAACACTGATATACCTCGTTTACTACGACCGATTCCTTTAATTGCCTCTCTCGGCACTCGTTCTTCTAAAGCTTTTAAATATACCGGTAACGAAGTCTGTGGTAACGCATGGAAAATAATAGTTTTCTCAGAAAGATCATGAAAATCTTGACATACCTTGGAATCCCTTTCGAAAGTGAGACGAAAGGGATTGCCCTGGCACTCAATCTCTGACGCACAACGCTGATCACTCGTATTAGCAGAATTCTCCTTATCAACCACAGACGCCCAACTGCAAGTTTCCGTCTCTATAGAAACACTCTTCTGCGTTCCTATCGCAGAAGAAACTCCTTCAGCAGCAACGCACGAAGACATGATCTTTTGATTTCCAGGACCGGTTTGACCTGTTGGATCCTTATCTCTTGAGAAACTCGGGTCAATCACCATGGCAACCCTCTCACAGGTCACCGGAGAAACACTCGGCGCACTTAACGATGACTTCTTATCAGTAGATCTCGCTCCACGTCGATAAACATCCTTTCGATGGTCACGTGTAACATGCCTGGCAGATATCGCCATTTGCAGAACTCGTCAACGACAAGCACAACCACAAAATAAAACTCTTCGTATGAATAAACTATAGAACTTAACGCTCTCACACTTCACCAAAAGAAGCATGGAACATTCATACATCCGTCACGCTACTGCAAACCATCCTACGAACGATATTTCAACATAAACACAAGCAAAACTTGGGAGCTTGAAAACACGAACACACGACGAAAGCCATATAGCTATGGAGGGGGGATAGTTTTACCTGAAGTTATATTGTCGTCATAGTTTCACTTGGCCGCCCCGGTGGCGTAGTGGTCTAAGCGATGGCCTCTGATCATTCGTCCGAACGGGGTCCGGGTCGGATCCCGGTGAGGCATGGATGTTGTGTTGGTCTTACGGCACTGGCTCTCTCCCTTCCCTGGAACCAGTGACCCTAAATTAGGGACGGGCGACTGCTTGTAGTCCATTGACTATGAATAAAGTTGAATTAGATGCAAACATACCTCAAAACAAGCGTTCTGTACGCAAAAACTAATTTCCAAACCGGATCGTTTGAAGCAGAGATACTGCCGCAAACTTAATGTGTATTTTCTTCCTTAGCGGAGAAATTGTGAAATGTTTGAACTGTAATGGGCTGAAGTGGTTTTTCTAGCAAAAGGTATAGGGGGAGAATGATTTTTTCCTGTAAGGTCATTTGAAGCCACAAATGCAACAAAATGTACTTTTAACTGCAGCTACTGCATTCGCTCTCCGTAGAGGAAAAGATATGCACAAGAGTAGGGCCAAAAGTATTTGATCACTGTTACCATAGGGCAGGCTTTGAAATGAAAAAATACGTTTTTATAAATAAGAGTATTTCGTAATATGGTGTCTAAGTTTGTCTGGATATATATAATATATATATATATATATAAGACTATATTACGAAATACTCCATATTACGAAATACTCTTATATATATATATATATATAGATAGATATGGGATGTAAGGTCAGGTGATGCGTAACATCACAGCCTCTCCTTGACAAATGTCAACCCCGCCTTCTCGTGGTGCATCCTGTTCCTACTAAAGGGGCTCTGACGACCGCCAATAGCGGTATAACTATACCATCGGGATTAGAGGAAATTCTATCCCACACTCACCAACCCGCTTGGCCAGCGTGGTGAGTTATAACCAAACCCCTCCAAAATGACTCCACAACTTAAATCTTGGCCCTCAGTCTCCGGCAGCTGGAATGTACCTGGCCAAGGCAGCGGCCAGTGCGACATGAAGGCAGAGGGTGCTAAGAATCCCCGGAGGACCGGACTAGGCTGCCATCTGATGCTGACCTTGGCAACGTACAATGGACGCTCCCTATCTTCTGATTCAAGGCTTCTTGAATTGGAAGAGGAACTACAAAGGATCAAGTGGGACATCGTGGGGCTAAGTGAGGTAAGGAGAAAAGGAGAAGATCTCATCGAACTGAAAAGTGGACATCTCTTCTACTATCGTGGGACAGATACTGGCAGAACTAGTGGTGTTGGATTTATAATAAACAAGAAACTGAAGGATAAAGTTGTAGAAGTTGAAAGTTCCTCTGACAGAGCTGCACGGCTTGTTATCCAACTCTCGAAAAGATACCAGGCTCAGATTATTCAAACTTATGCACCCACCACAAGTCATCCTGAAGAAGAAATTGAAGAATTTTATGAGGAAATTTGTCATCTAAATAATAAAGGTAAGCAGCACTTGAAAATAATTATGGGAGATTTCAATGCAAAAATAGGGCAACGGCAACAGAATGAAACTTCAGTAGGTAAATTCAGTCACGGCAACAGAAACCAGCGTGGAAATACTCTCGTTGAGTTTGCAGAGGCAGAAGGGTTTTTCATCTTGAACTCCTTCTTCAAGAAAAAGCCACACAGGAAATGGACATGGAGACATCCAAATGGGACGACAAGTGAAATTGATTTTATTATGTGTAACAGAAAATTCGTCATAGAAGACTGCAGTGTGCTAAACAAGTTCAACACAGGTAGTGACCATAGATTGGTGAGATGTAAGATGCACCTCAACACTAAACTTGAACGTGGCAAGCTCATAAGACAAACAAAATCTATTGACATAACCAACCTTAAAAAACACCATAATACCTTCAAGTTGGAACTGAAGAACAGGTTCTCTGCTTTAGAAGGCCTAACATCGGAAGAAGTGGACATCTCTGAAGTTAACAGAAAAGTAACCAAAGCTCTTATGGAAACAGCAACAAAATTAGCTGGGTCTAAGAACAAGTTGCATGTAAATAAATTATCAGGAAAAACGAAAATGTTGATGCAAAAAAGAAGAGAGATGAGGACAACTAAAGAAGATGTGACTTCCAAAGTGGAATATATAGAGCTATGCAAGACAGCACGAAAAAATATCACTGAAGACGTAAGGAAATTCAACTGTGAGCTAGTGAGGAAAGCAATTGAAAACAACCAAAGCCTAAAGATAGCAAAGGGACATCTCAGTAAGGGAAGAAAACAGATTATGGCACTGAGAAAAGAAGATGGTTCTGTAACAAGAAATAGAGGAGAAAGTTTGACAAGAGTGAAAGATTTCTACTCCAAATTATATGAAAGGGATGATACATGCACTCCAGACATCATGAAAGATACCAGTACCAGAGTTCCTGCAGTCCTTCCAGCAGAAGTTGCACATGCAATCAAGAACATGAAGCGGGGAAAAGCTCCAGGAGAAGATGGAATTACTGTAGACATCATACAAGAAGCAAGTGGAGAAATCGAAACAGTACTCGCCCAAATTTTCACTCGATGCCTTAATGAAGGAAAGATTCCTGAGGATTGGAACACCGCTACAATGATCCTGCTACATAAGAAAGGTGACATTGAGGATCTCGGAAACTACAGACCTATCAGCCTCCTATCAGTAGTTTATAAAATCTTCACTAAAGTTCTTTCACACCGCTTGAAGGTAACACTGGACATGGCTCAACCGAGAGAACAAGCTGGATTCAGGAGTGGCTACAGCACAATAGATCATATCCATGTGCTGAGAGAACTAATTGAAAGAGCGAGGGAATATGAACTTCCATTGTGCATGGCTTTTATCGATTATGAAAAAGCCTTTGATTCGGTGAAACCATCAGCAGTTACAATGGCTCTGAAAACCTGCGGTATTGAAGATGCATACATTAATATTATTAATAACATCTATGAAAATGCAAGTGCAAAGATTAGGCTGTTTGAAAATACAACACACATAAAAATTGGAAAGGGAGTGAGACAAGGTGACACCATATCTCCGAAGCTCTTTAATGCCACATTGGAGGGTGTTTTTCAGTCACTGAGCTGGGAAAACAAGGGGATAAAGATTAATGGAGATTATCTAACCCACCTTCGTTTTGCTGATGACGTAGTCATTTTTGCAACTAGCCCATCAGAGCTGCAGAGTATGATCCAGGAAATTGCTGACAAGAGTAAAGAAGTGGGATTAAAAATGAACTTTCAGAAGACAAAAGTGATGTTCAATGCTTTTACAAGAAATGAAGATTTATCGATTGATGGAGAAAAGCTGGAGATAACAGACACGTACGTTTATCTTGGACAGCAGATATCAAGTGAGGGTCACATTGATGAAGAAATTAATCGGCGTACAAAACTTGCCTGGAGAGCTTTTGGAAGAAACAGCCTAATTTTCAAGAGCAATATGCCATTATGTCTTAAAAGAAAAGTGTTTGATCAATGCATCCTTCCAGTGCTTACGTATGGTGCAGAGACGTGGACCTTAACTAAAAGAGACATACAAAGGCTGCAGACAACTCAAAGCAGCATGGAGAGGTGCATGCTTGGTGTAACCAGGAGAGATAAGAAGAGGAACTCGTGGATCCGAAAAATGACAAGAGTGGAAGACATCATGATCAGAGTTAAATCCCTGAAATGGCAATGGGCTGGACATACTGCCAGAAGGACAGATCATCGATGGACAGACGAAATTTTAGATTGGATTTTAAGGGACAGGAAAAGACCCAGAAGAAGACCACATGGGAGATGGGTGGATGAAATTCGAAAGTATGCAGGGGTGACATGGAGGAGACTGGCACAAGACAGACCGTTGTGGAGGAAACTTGGGGAGACCTTCGTCCAGCAGTGGATTGATAATGGTTGACAATGATGATGATGATGATGATGATGATGATATAGATATATATATAAGAGTAGAGCTTTTGGAAGAAACAGCATAATTTTCAAGAGCAATATGCCATTATGTCTTAAAAGAAAAGTGTTTGATCAATGCATCCTTCCAGTGCTTACGTATGGTGCAGAGACGTGGACCTTAACTAAAAGAGACATACAAAGGCTGCAGACAACTCAAAGAAGCATGGAGAGATGCATACTTGGTGTAACCAGGAGAGATAAGAAGAGGAACTCGTGGATCCGAAAAATGACAAGAGTGGAAGACATCATGATCAGAGTTAAATCCCTGAAATGGCAATGGGCTGGACATACTGCCAGAAGGACAGATCATCGATGGACAGCCGAAATTTTAGATTGGATTCCAAGGGACAGGAAAAGACCCAGAAGAAGACCACATGGGAGATGGGTGGATGAAATTCGAAAGTATGCAGGGGTGACATGGAGGAGACTGGCACAAGACAGACCGTTGTGGAGGAAACTTGGGGAGACCTTCGTCCAGCAGTGGATTGATAATGGTTGACAATGATGATGATTTCGTAATATGGTGTCCATGCCCGTCTGGATACATATCCAGACGGGCTTAGTTAGAACATTAGAACATCCTTTTTTATAATAAGATCAGTTTATGATTCTGCATGCTTCTGCTCTAGTTTGATAGTTACACAATTCTTGACGATTTGCAGTCGCATATTTTTCTAAATTATGCGATTAGTAATCTAAGCTGAACGAAATACAATTTTTGTCAATACCTCCGTGTCATGTAATTTTATCCTACACAGAAATGGTGAACGTAATTCAGTCAAACCGAGGAGAAAGTGATGAAAAATGAATTTGGCTTGTTTTTCCAGCAGTGAAATTAGGTATATTTCAGTAGTTGTAATACAGATATCCTGCTTAATGCATATGGAAACTGCCACATTTCGCGGCATGAGAAGAATTGCCATACAGTGAGACAGCAAGTCAAACCTTCGGCAGCAAATATTTCATGCAATTTTATCACTAGTGGAGGAGTTTATGGTGAGATTCTGTCTGATTGCAAATATACCCAACAGGTTTGACAACTCTACAGTAGGTGTACTGTAATGTAAGTTTTCCATATCTGCCACAGTCACTTCGCGTTGCCACACATTTCTTGTTCTAATGATCCTTCAATATGTTAAGCAGTCCACATCACAGCTTAGCTTAGTTCCTTATCCATCCAATCCAAAGTGTTTTGCAAAGCAACCGTGTTCCTCAGTCTGAAATATGAAGTAGGGTTACCACCCAAAATTATTTATTGATGCAATCACCTGTAACTGAATCTGATCTTTGAACCATGAGCCAAAAGCAGAAGTGAGGAACGGCGTGTCTAGTGACACCAATAGAGAAGTGTGTAGACATAATTACATAGGTGTGTTAGATGGGAAGTGCTAACTAACATCTTGGCGGAATGAAAGTCAGTATCTGAGACGGAGTTCAAAAGGCAGAAGCATAGAAGGAAATGCTAACTTTATTTTGAACATAGAGAAATAATACCTCGGACATCCGGACCCTCCGAAGTACGGCGGGTCTTTAGTATAATAGTTCAGAGTTATCTGGCTGAGATCGTACCCTCCACCAGCAAATCGGAAATCGACTGCCAGAACCGCTAAGAACCAGATCCACCAGTCGAGCCGAATCACAAATCATTCCCCCAGTTTATGTGGTGGAAATATGATAAGTATTGTGTTGGGAACGTGATGCATAGGAATTTAAGAAGACCAGAAAAAAAAACCTGGATTGCTTAAATTAAAACAAACGGAAGTTCAATCCTACCTACGTGTGAAGATATCTTGATCTCACTGAGGGTGTACGGGATGGGGGTTAGTTAGGCAGCGCGCGACGCTGACTTCAGAGAAATTCTTAATAAATAAAATCAGAACTTAGACTGGATTAATTTTACCAATATGCTCTCATGACAGAAGAGCATCTATTGCATCATTCATTTGTGGTCAATGGGGGAAGCTTACGGGTATTTAACGCTTGCTAGTGAGAAATGCATGTGTAGGTATTATTAATGAGCTAGGTGAAATCCCGTCAATAATGACAGAAAAAATAAGATATGTAGAGCTTTTTTTAATAACAAAGTATTGTTGTTTTTAGAGAGACCCAAGTATAATGTATAATGCATGAACATTGCAACAATAAAAAAGGTACATTGGTTGAAGCAGGGATTCGATATTTAAAACAGGCAAGCTCTCTTCCCACTGCGCCACCAAATTGGGACAAACGTTCAAATGAAGAAAAATCACATTGTGCGCGATAACTTCACATAGATTTATTTGTAACTATTTCTCTAAGTATTTTGCTTGTGTTGAAATATAAAAAGATTAATTTGTGTCACACCGAAGACCGAAAACATTATGGCCACTTACCTAATACGATGTTGGTCTTCCACGTGTCGATTAAATGGCTCTGACAGAACACGGAATGGACTCTACAATATTTCCAAAGATGCCTTGTAGTATCTGGTACCAACACGTTACCAGCAGATCTTTTAACTGTTGTAAGTTACGTGGTTGAGATTCCTCATACCGTTTTTTATTGGAGGTTTAACGACCACCGTGAGCAACACAATTGACTATAAGCAGTCGCTCCTTTCTAAGCTAGGTCCACTTGTTTCACTTCCTCAGATCAGATTTGGCGTTCGTTCCACGACAAACCACAGATGCTCGAGTGAATTGATGTTTGGGAAATTTGGAGGACAGAGGAACACTTGGAAACAATCCTCATGTACTGAGAACCAGTCTCATAAAATCTAAGAAGTGTGTCATACTGCATTATTCTGCTGAAATGATGTGATACTAGAGGGGCCTGGAACCAGTGACCCTAAATTAGGGACGGGCGACTGCTTATAGCCCATTGAGTTGCTCACGGTGGTCGTTAAAATTCCACTCAAAAAAGAAAAAAAAAAAAAAAAAGATACTAGAGGGGAATACAGTTGTCATGAAAAGATGTATGTAGTTTGCAATGCTGTTTAGATAGGAGCCGACATCGGCTTGATTTTGTCCCACGGGTCATCGTGGTGCCAACACTTGCTGCGGTAAACGACGAGCAGGTACGCAGCCTGCCACGTGGTGAAAAGGAAAAGAGATTCATCGACACAGATTACCTTCTTCCAGTTGAACAATTTCCACTTTTGTTGATCACGCGCCCATTGTTAGCCATTTCGACGGTGAACCAATGCTATCGCAGGCACTCAGAGCGGTTTCAGGTTGCGCAGCCCCTTATTCAGCAGGGTTCGATGCACTGTGTGTTGTAACATAACACACCTGTCCCCGGTTGCGCAGGAGTACATCTTCTGTTAGTTCGTATAATACATGTTAGGTCTCGCTCTCTTCTAGCATCGACGAGCTGTGGTTGGCCCACACCTTGCTGGAGGTTCGTGATTTCTTCCTCTTCGGACAACTTTTTGTAGGTACTAAACACGGCTGACCATAATCATCCTACAAGCCTTGATGTTTCAGAAGTGTTCTGACCCAGTCGTCTGACCATTACAATTTGGCCTTTGCCAAACTAGCTTACGTTCGCTGCTCTTTCCATCTAAAGAACAAGAATATCACTGATTAACAGAGCTCAGTATCAGATGATATTTACACCGTTTAATGACCTTCACACGCACTGAAGTTAAGTTTTAAATGTATTCAGGTTTCACGCCGCGAAAACAGTCAGCTCCTTTTTCTGTTTTGCTTTATTGACATGGATACAATGCTTGCAAAAAAAAAATGTCCTGTTTGTGCCCTGTTAGTTACTTCTGACTCACTAATTCTGGGAGCATTTGAGCTCTGAACAGCTGTTCTGTTTCGTATAATTGATATATAAGTCTCACGGTATGTTATAAATTTGAACGCATTTGCTAGATCACGAAAAAAAGAAAAACAATTACTTTTGTAGAAATATTTGTCATAGCATATATATCACAAAGTCGATACATATGAAGTAACTTCTTTTCTTGATCAAGCACGAGAAATTTACAAGACGTGTTATCCCCCATGATGTCTCAAAACGACGCTTAGGCATATTTTACAATCACAAATGCGTGAGTGACTTTATCGCTAATGTACACATCCATTTGTTCTGAAAATTATATATATATCCTAAATCGGAAAACGCTTGTCCTTTACACTAGATTTCGCTCTATTGTTATTTCTATCCTTCTGCAAATGTAAGACAGTATCTCAACAGATCGCTTTGCATGGAGAAATGTGTCATGGAACACACCGTTTTGTTCTTCAGAAGTTCGAAACAGTTACTCATCCAAGTTACAAAATATCTGACCATGAAACGCGTTCCAGTGTTCGCGATTCGGAATTTTTGGTGTTCACTTTCCTATTTTCAGGGACTGGTCATCTGGTATTTTTATTCAGTACCCTAAAACCGGGCATCATACACATTCCTCAGAGGCAATTCCTCCTAAGATTACATTAACGGAAACACGGCATTGCCAATAAAATTCGAACTTTAAAAATTCGATACTTCTTGTGCATGTGCTGACGTGCAGCCTGCATGCAAATTATGCAGCATGGATGTAAATTATGCAGCACGGATGTAAATTATGCAGCTATGTACTATTATCTATTTCGGTATTCGAAAATGAATCCCATTTTCGTGAATCTTCTTTGGGCTGTGGGCTCATCCAAATACACTATTCCCTATGTCACGATTCAAATTCAAATTCCTATTGGAATGTCCTTTTTATGCATAGAATAGTGAATATAATATCTGCCGCATTGTTCGTCTTATGTTTCATAAAGTCAATGTAATAGGATAACAAATGTGCAGCTTTTTGAAAGTGCCTGCAAATTAAATGGGAAATTGTTTTGCAGTGCATATTTAAACTACTGTTTTCTGGCACGATAAGCCGTCTGACCCCGGGTACTCACCCCCGATAATAAATAAGGGCGTCTTCCTCTCCCTTTCTACCTCACTTCCGTGTCACTTTCCTATCGGGCACTCTAGCCCAAATCTCCTAGCTTCCTATTTCTAAGGGTTGTTCAAGCCCTGGAGTCAGACACCCCGTTCCTAAAATCTTCTACGTATGATCTGATCTGATCTGTTTTCAAATCTATTGAGATTGAAAAATGAAACAGGTATTAAAAAAATTAGGAAGGAACACAAGATTTCGCCCCGGCAGACGATTGGTATGAGGCGTTGGCTACAAATCAATCGTCCGAGATGGGTCAGGGTTTTTGAATCCCGGCCACAATGTATGATAAACACCGTGATCCCGGATAAGCGTACAAGATATGTGATGAGCTTGCCCTTCTCAGGAATCAGCAGCCCTAAATTAGGGCCGGGCTACTGAGTTGCTCACTGTGGCTTTTAAATCCCGCAAACAAAACAAAAAAAGCGCTTTTTCTTCTTACCCCTTATTATTTATATTCAAATTTACTCACAAGCATGAGGACAAAAGAAAACGAACAGTTTCAAATTTATTCAAAAGTTTACTACAGGATAACAGTAGTAACACGACATATTTATTTATTCATTATGAAGAAGTATAGTGTTTTTTTTTCGCGCATGTTCTGATATTTAAAAAAAGTCGACCGTATGAGCCAAATTACATAGTTGACCCATTATTCATTGGGTTCTAAATTTATCTCTTATTTGCAATCATCCTTCCTAATCTTTCTGATTATAATGCGATTAGCCTTCCCAATTACTCCGTGCTTTGTAAATAGAAAACAATGGAAAATTTATTTCAGTTGTCCCCAAAAAAATAAATTGAATATTTAGAGCAAGTATTTCGCCGAACTACAAATATTTTTTCAAAAGAAAAAATGAGGCACCGTACCTTTCCGAAACACGTCCGAATGACTTTCAATACTCTTACCATGCATATTTCGTTTCAAAGTACTTCTTCGTTACCAAATAATATCGGTAAAAAATACCTTATAGTTTTATTACTTTAGTAGTAATACGAAGCATAGAAAGTGGAATGCCAATTTTTATTGATATTAAACTGATAAATGCAAGCCATGTGAAAAAACATGAAAGACCTTTTTGAGATAACGCCCCACTGTGTGCTATTCTTAAGAAATATGGAAGTGTGTTAAAATAACATCATACGGACTGTTCTGAAGTTTTACGGAGCTGACATTCTTTTCTGATTCAATCAAGCTCCATTACGTATTTTAGGGATCGGTAAAAATTTTAAAAGATATTAATAAGTATAATAACATTTCAGCAAGTGATTTCACAATGTGCGGCAAGCACTCTACTCGCAAATTAGCTTTTGTTTACATAATGAACATAGCACTGTTTTCCAGGCTAATAGGCATTCCTCTTACGCCAGCACAGTGGTGATGAACAGAGCTAACAAATGATTGCCGGTTGTATACATTTACTTCGCTTGACAAATGATTGCCTGTTGTATACTTTTACTTCGCTTCTCATTATGACCACCTTTGAAGGTGGGTCTTAAGACTTGCACACTCCGCTTCTGTTTCTCTCAGACAGGAACCCAGTTTAGTCCTCCGTGCTATTTGGTAAAATGTTTGCTAGCCTTAAATTGTTGGAGAGAACAGACGCGCATACACCTAAGTCGGACGCTATATAGGTATCAAGGAAAAGGTAAAAATTTCCCACTTATAGCTGGTGGCAGTTGATTTATTTTGCAATTTTGGAGTTTAAAATCAAGTAATTCCCACATTTGAAGTTCCAGAAACATATTTAAATTAGTATTTCTTGGAAGTACTTGATGCACCTCGTTTTTCTTAACAAAGATCCTGGACATCAGTTTGGTTATGTCCAAAATATTTCAGTAGTTAATTATTTCTTGGCTGCTCGGAAACATATGTACTTTGGGCGTATCAACTTATTCAACACAGTGCTACTAAAATAGTATACCCAGAAAGAAATCATGATAAATAAATGTACCGTACTTGAGGGGTAGTCCATTAAAATAAGTGTGCCGTGTTTGTGGGGCTGTCGATATATACATATTCACGTTCTTTTCCGACGACTCTCTCTAGTCTTTTACAGGGTATTAGGAGCGTCATTATATCGCAGGGAACTGTGAAAATGTAAGTCGTTTCCTCACAGCATACGTGGTCTCTGAAACAAAGAATTTTACATAGGAACGCTTTTGAGTCTCCGTTACTAACTATATTTCGAAACTGAGTTTAGTATTGTTTTCATGAGAAGTGGAAGCTATTAGACAAGTGCATTTATTTGCACTCTTAGAGAATGTGGATTTAATTTCTACAGACCTTTCTGAAAGATGTAGTGTTAAGATTCTTTAGAACGTTGTGAGAAACTGCTAGAGCGGTAATGAAACTTTTGAAAAGGAGCAAAATTCTTTAAAATTCCAAATTGGGGAAGAATATATAGTATGTGACGCATGCGAATCATTTGCAACAATGTGCGTAAAGAAACATTGGTTCTTGTGTCTCAAAAACCGATTACTTATGTATAAATTGTGAAATTTCAAGCAGAACGATGTCACAGTTTCTAACGAAGTTTTTTTTTTTTTTTTTTTTTTTTTATTGGAGGTTTAACGACCACCGTGAGCAACTCAACGGGCTATAAGCAGTCGCCCGTCCCTAATTTAGGGTCACTGGTTCCAGGGAAGGGAGAGAGCCAGTGCCGTAAGACAAACACAACATCCATGCCTGACCGGGATTCGAACCCGGACCCCTTACGGACGAATGATCAGAGGCCAGCGCCTTAGACCACTGCGCCACCGGGGCGGCTAACGAAGTTTTGCCTCTGCTGGAATCATTCTTATTTCCAGCAGAGGCAAAACCATGGCAGTAAATTTCAAAAAACTCCAATATTCTTACTAGAACTTAATATCGTTTGTCTTCCTATAAGCACAAATTTATTACTATTTGTGTACCACAATAGTAATACATTTGTACCACCAGGAATTTTTTGTGATGACCTGCCGCAATCTGCATCAGAATAATTGTTTGTCAGAGGGCGAGGAAGCATAATTTACTTGAAAATATTATCCAATAAAGCGGCAATTATGGTCCCATTATGAAACTGCAAAAGCAGGTTCCGATCAAACAGGTCTGATTTTTTCAACCATTAGAATTGCAGATATTACAATCTAAAGTGTTTAAATTGTGCAGTTCTTAAAATAAGTGAGTGATCCCCAAGAATCCTATAGAAAGTTTCATTCTTACGACACTTAACTGAAATCCTAAAATCCATGTCTACCATCGGACCTACACCTGAAATCAGAAAAAAAGGAATCAAAAATCACCTGCAGTGTTGCTTTCCCGACATCCTACAGCATCACAGCACGAAAGTATTGTATATTATTTACTTATATTTTCTCTTGACATTTTAAACTTTCGTATATTTTTAACGCTATGAACCAAAAGTTCCAAAGTCACAACTTTTCAATTTCAGCAAATTTGAGCTCGTTCAGCATTTTTAAGTACAGTTTTATTTGAAATACGTTACTCCAAATTAACTATGAAATCTTTAAACCAGTAATTTTTGTGATTTAGCAGTACGACTCAAGTTCAGTGCGAGTATTTAAGTTTCCAGAAGCTGTTCACGAGAATTATCTCTTCTATTGCATCATCCCGGAATACTCGAAAACTAGATTTCAGCTATTATTAAAATAATTGTAAGATTTAGAAGAAAACAGAACAGTCGCGCTAAGACAACATTGCTCGAAAAAAAAACGTTCACTTAAGATACACGGATAGTCTCTAGAATCTAGGTAGGAAATGGTTTGGATAAAAAAACGAGAATTTATTTTCAAACGGAAATAATTTCTATCAGGTAATGAAACTCAAACACAAGAACACTGCTGCTTGTATGTATGCCAGTGTATTTCACATTTGATTGCAGATTCACATTCCAACGCATGAGGTTTGCCGTTGTGACGGTTATTTTCTTGTGGAGGAGGCGGGAAATTAATTACTGATTCCACGTTCCGTTTTCGTGAGAATATTGGCCGAGGGGTGAAATCGTGAAATCATGTGTTCATCGTTGTTGGAATCATGACCAGCCAGCATTACTTCGCTGAAGGTTTAGAGGCTACAGCGCCTCCATATCTGCAGAGGGTCCCTAGTGTGATCTTTCAGCAGGATACTTACCGACCACATGTGGCGGAAAATGTCTTAAATCTCTTGGGTTCCTGAAATACGACATCTCTGCCTTTGTCAGCAGGTTCACCTGCTTTATAGCCCATTGAACAAGCTTGGGATATGATCGCTCGACGACTGGCCCATCAGGCTCAACCGCCAGTTACTTAAGATGAAATATGCGTACAAATCAAGACGGCATGGAATGACCTTTCGTAGTGCGACATCGTGAACCTCTACGAGCTGATGCCACGGCATGTACGAGTCATCATTGCCGCTCATGGTGGGTTCACAAGATACAATGTTTTGTGTGTTTCATATCGATTGCAGGTTTGTACTTCTGATCACTTAGCTCGTGTGCAATTAGTAATGTACCTTACAGATTTCACTTCAATACATCAGGTCGTTCTTGGTGTTGCATTTTCAACAGACACCAGTGTGTGTTTATGTTATGTGAAAGGACATTTCTGCTCCATGTAATGCGAGAAGAACGGATGATGCTGAGAATAATCAAGGGTATTGATGATTACAATGATGAAAATTTAGCTTTTTATATTTCATCATTTATATAATTATATTAAGCTAACACTAACATTGTTATTCCTGTGAAGCAGAAGAACCGTGCTGGAATAATCCAACAACTAAAGCAAGACAGAGCAGAGACAGCGATTGCGGTTTTTTTCAAGGTAAAAAACGTGAATTAGCACCGTGGAAGTGTGTGCTCCGATTATTTTCCTCAGAGTCGGGAAATTTGAGAGAAATTTTATCTGCTCCCAATATTGACTCTAATGATTTGTGAGCTACTTTTAGAATACGAATATTTCTTTGTGCAGTCAATAGTTAATGGACTTGAGATTAAATAGTCGTGGAATAAAGACGTAAAGAAGATTGGTCACCTACAGCCAAAGGACAATTTAGAAAAATGTAAATTCTTATACTAAAAAAAATGGTTAATCAAGGTGATAAATAATAAACTTACATTTCAGATGCACTTCGAACATTTTAAAGTAATTTAGATTCGATATTAGAAATGTATTCACTAATTTATAGTTAAATTTGAAAGAACCAAAATTAAGCATTAAATGACATGCGAAAGTTAAGATCTAAAGTGTGCTTACCTTTTTAAAAAAGTGATTTTTTTGTAAAATACGAAACACAAAACACGTTGTTTAATAATGTCATATAGTCAGTTTTATCAATCGAACAAGGATAAAAAACATGTGAAAGTTATATGATTTTTAAAAACATAATCACATATCATTATAGAAACCTAATCCTTTTTGTTTCCCTCCCAAGGAAAAGTACACTTACTTGATGTTTGATGGCCAAGGGCGTAATCTTTTTTAATTTGCACGCATAAAGAATTACTTTTAGAAACATTTAGGTAGTTTTACCTCATTCAGTATGCCTGCTGTTATACATTGCGTTAACAGTTAGCTGATCCATACGAAGTATGTAATCGAAACACAAGGGGCAATGGAGCTAATTAAAATTACACCACCAAACTAAGGCCGTGTTGTTAACTACATCTTATAACTTCTTCATCGGAACAAGAATCAAACATACGTAACTCACCTCCTCAAATTATTGTCTCTATACTTATTTTCGATCATTCCTACACAAAAAGGTGACCAGGAGAATGAGTTCCTCTCATCAGTGGGGCCAGTTACTTACAAGAAAGTGCCGATGTATTTTTAACAATATACCAACTTAATTTTTTTAGATAGTTTTCTTGATTCTGCTTTCGATTCTGCTTTGATATGTGTTAAATAATTTCATTCACAAGCTTTATGATTACATTTGCTATTCAAATGTTTCTTTTGAAATAAATTCTAAACAAGTCGTTCTATTGGGACGTTTTTTCCTCTACACACACCAGAGAAACGTGTTTACGTGAAAGGTAGATTTGTTCACCGTTTCGTAATGAGGAAAAATGGAACATCAAGAATTTATAAGACAAATTAATTTTTTTTTCTGATTATTGCACATTTTCTTAAATTCGCGTCTCTCTATTTTGAGAGATGACAAAATAAGGACGCAAATGCGACAGTAACACACAACTAATGGGAAAGATAATATTTGCACAATTTGTATGTCATGTGAATAAAGTAGGATAAAGTGTTTTAAAGATTCGTGTTGAAATTTTAGGCTGGGTCATTGAACCTCAAGCATTATATGTTCTTGCAGCGGACGTTTATCATTTTCATGAAAGTTCGAACATACAAGAAGGCTATCAAAATGCAGTCTTCATTGAAGTGGACTAAGAGTATGCTTAGCTCTTGCCGCGAAATTCCAGTTTTACTATATAATTCACAGAAATTTACGGTATTACCGTATAATTCATTTTACGTCAGAAACTTACAGGTTTCTTCCACAGCATTTGTTCAACTGCTATGTGTCCTCGTCAACTGCTGCTCCTGCTTTCTCTTCAGTTCCTGCCGATGACGTCATGGATACCTCTATTGCTGGTGCAGTTCCCGTTTCGCCGGCTTCTTCTTATATAATCTCAGCTGCTCCACCGTGAATGGTGCCTCTCCAATGTAATTTCGCCGCCCCGGTGGCGCAGTGGTCTAAGCGACGGCCTCTGATCATTCGTCCGAACGGGGTCCGGGTTCGAATACCGGTGAGGCATGGATGTTGTGTGTGTCTTACGGCACTGGTTCTCTCCCTTCCCTGGAACCAGTGACCCTAAATTAGGGACGGGCGACTTCTTATAGCCCATTGAGTTGCTCACGGTGGTCGTTAAACTTCCAATCCAAAAAAAAAAATGTCATTTCTTCCTCCCGCCGCTGTGCTTGTTTCCTACGTCTCCTGCACGAATTGTGTGATAATTCTCAACATCTCTGAGTCCTCCTATGTGGGTAAGTCTATTTTTTCTGCCATACAGTGTGGCGCGTGCTTTGATGCCTTGCCCGGTACGCCACTCATGACCTACTGCACTACTCTTAAGACCAGTTCCCTGCTCACACGGCGTACGTATGCTGAAACTGTCTTCGCTTCCGGTCCATCCATTCCTGGCCTGTTTCTCCTTGCCGAACCTATTGCCCACCGCCCTTGGTGGTTTCTTTCTATTCCGTACCTCCTGAAATCCCCGACAACATACTTACTGCTGCCCTCGTCTCTTGCTGCCGCGTCATGGGCCCGATTACGACTCTTTCGGCTACTTCTGCCGATCATGGTGATCGTTACATTTTTGGCTTTCGCCGTCGCTGGTAGGTCCTTTTCGCCTAGAGCAATGCTGTTCGTCCATATCCCACGACTTTCTATATCCTGTTGGGATCCTCTTCCTACGACATTGATGTTCTAACGATCCAGCTTTGTCAGCGCTGCAAGACTTCTGGTTATCTCAAATTTGCCTGTCCTCCTATTTCCTCGCACGCTGCATCTTCTGCTCCTCCACGACCGCGTCATCCCCGTCCTCCTGCACCGCCTGTGTTTCCTACTCTTGTGCCGTTGACCTCTTCGTCATGCGGATGTCCTGCTTTCGTCGACTTTCTGAAGCCCCCCCCCCGTCTGCCCCGTGTGTACAGGCTCCTGCTGATACTTCACTTGATTCTGCCCCCTTGATTCCCTCCTCGCTTGCTCAGGCGCTTGCCACGTGTGTGTCGCCGGCTCCCTTGACTCCAGCTTTACCACATTCTGCCTCTAGTTACTCCACTGCCTCGCTCAGGGACTCCACTCTCTCCGCTGACGTTGTATCCCTAGGTCGTAAGTCTTGAAGATCCCGCGGTCACTCTTCTTCAATTAGAAAGAAAGCTCGCACTGTGTCTTCCTCACCGCCTTCCCGCACACTGCACCCTCGCAGCGCTATTGTCTAGCCTCCGTCTCATTAAGATTATGTTGATCTTGACTATGCTCGCCCTGAACCTGCCCCACTCACGTTTGATCAATTTACTCTTCTCCTCGCTGACGCCTCTTTGCTTTCTGCGTCTTTGTCCGTTGCCGATATGTATAGGATCTCATCTACGCCTCTCCACGGCATGTTGCCAAGCCTGTCCTTCGCTCTCATCCTACGCCTACGCAGCTCCACGATGTGGCCGTTCAAGTCTGCCACTGCCTGTCGGTTCCCAACGCTCGCTGCAAAGATGATGTCTCTCCCCGTCCTTGGCTGGAACGCTTCGACCGTCGGTTGCATTGCCATCGTAACGCTGCCATTGATGTTGATGAACCTGGCCATTACAGTGATCACCCTTATTCTGCATTTTCTGCTGTTTACTCTGAATTCTAGCAATGCAATTCTGCGCCATCTGGGCTGTTCTTGTGATTTTGCAACCTCTCCGATGTACGAACTGTCACCCCGTCTGTTGCTCTGCTCTTTTTTGATGCATCATTGTATATAGCAACGTCCCTTGTACTTCATCAATGCTTCTTTACTCACTCACCTGTATTTCCTTTTTTATTAAATAAAACGATTTTGCAAATTGTTCAACCGTTATTACTTTTGCAGATAGACGCATATCTTGTAGACTTCGACCTTATATACTAGTAAACTCCGCATCACATACCAATCTCTGGCTCCAACATCGAAAGGCTTAAAGTCATCTGATTTTAGGCAAAAAATGGTTATCTCTTGTTGTGTTGATGGATACACGGATAGCTACGTTAAAGAATATACGTCGCATTTTCACAGGTGAGGAACGATTTCGATGATAAAATAGATTTTATGCATGTATGAAACTTGATTTTGTCGTCTGGAAATCTAAACGCCAAAAGCTTTTTACAGTCACTGAAACAGGGAAGGAAAATGTTTAGTCTTTAATACATTTCTTGCATGAATTTGGCGAACAACATTTCCTAAAGACAAAGTTGAAGAAAACTATGGCTCGTTGTTTTAAGAAGCTTCTAAATACTATCTCATGAAATTATGACATTATATTTCTTGTGTCTGGATTTCAATTTAAATATGTGGTTGTATTTTAATGAAATCATCGACTTACCATTGTAAAACTCACCGCTATAATTAAAATAATACTGAAACAAAATCACTTTCTTAGAACCTTCTGTAACATTTTCTCTAATCTGCTTTTAGCGATGCTGCTTCTGTAAAGTCGGTGCTCTAAGTTTAAGAAAAAAGAGATCGAATCTTATAAAATTTCAAAACAGACAACTGACTGCAAATATTATCGCATTTTTATTACGCCGACGTATTTTTTTGTGTGTTTGTTTGTTAGTTTATCGGCTCCTTAAGTAACTCAGTGGGCTTTAAACAGTTGTCTCCCTGGTTTGAGCCACTAGTTCCAGGGAATGGAGACAACCACACTACTATTATATGACCTTACATTTTAAATATCCCTGCTTCTAGTTACGAACACAATTTGCTTGCTCTTTTGGATTGTGATATGCAAATTTGAAATCTGGTTAAATATTTAGACAGGAAGCTTGGATATCAATTCTCGATAGTACGTACTTAAGACGTGAACATTCAAGCTTTTGATGCATTTAAGAAAGCTCACTTTATTACTGAGAATCAGGAATCTTTATCATTCAAACATTCTATGAAAATTAAGTAACTTTTTTACTTTATGAGCGCTTAAAGTAAAATATTTGATGCTGCATGGCTTTCAGCAATTATAATCATGTTTTAATTCATCAGAGAACTTGTAAATTTGGATCACAATGCACCATAAACATTATCGCGATTCCAAGTTTGCGCAAGTTTTATTAGAGTACTATTGGTGACCATTCCCTACCAAAATGTTTCACAGTTTAAAAATTGTATGATGTACGGCAACAATAATCGAGACAAAGGTTCAGTTCCCAATCCAGAAAAACGTGGCTCTTCGCATTAACATATAGTAATTCGTGACAAAAAATTGGGATGTACATGAATTGAAGTCTTCCAAATATTCATCACAATATTATAAATTACATCGGGTTAACAACCCGATCTTTCCACGTACCTATTCTAAGTAAGCTTTCCCTGAGTATGGCAATGTAGTTTGCTTATATTTTTATTTAACTGAATATCAGCAATTTCGTATTGCACTACACTGAAAGTAATGTAGCCCTATTAATAACAAGGAAATCTACACCAACTGCACTTAAAATAGCATAACTATGCTACTAATTCGAATTTCGTGGTGGTTCAAGGAAGGTAGACAGCAACTGCTGACTACATTAATTAAATAGCACAACTTGCACTTTAGCTTTGATAGATGACAGTTTGCTCATTACCTATCTTGAAAAATCCATCTGATTGACGTGCGAAAGCTTGGACACTTTTATTTCTATTCTACACCAAGAAACTTGGACTACTAGTGCAGCTACACTATTTTAAGTAATGTAGTCTTGTTGCATAAATTATCGATTAGCACACTTATTTGCGTGGAGTTTTAAATAAAAACTGAGCTGTCATATGGACGCCAGAACAAACACGAAGCTAACAATCATCTTCAATCTGACAAATAATTCTGTAACTTCAAACTGATTGCACTTTAGTTTTGGTAGATTAGTTTTCTAAAGCGTGTATCTTTAGATGTATTAATCCTAAAACCAACCGTTTTAACTATTGTAATTTACTAATCGCTATTGTTGAAAGATAGCCTATCATCCCATAATAAACCATTTCAGTTGGAGAGCGCGCAAATACTTCCGCTTCACGTCACGTGATCTGACGACTCTCATGTTGGAACCGAGTCGGCTCTTTTGCATTACTAGCGTGCGATCTATCAGTATACATGTTCGAAGCATACAAATACAATTACACCCTATTTACGGTTTAATATTGGAAATACTATACTTTGACAAATTTCATCTTATACCTATTGCTGCGGACTGTTGTACATGAAAATGTATAATTTACGATTAACTTAAGTGATACTTCAGTTCTGCTACATAAGATAGCCCGAAGGATCGTTCAAGAACATTTATCATTATTAGAAATCAGGGTAAAATATATTACAATGATTTCTATATAAAATTTGGTATTTAGATAAACTGGTGGTAATAATTGTTTTGATGGACACTAATGAATAATTTAGACAACCACATATTTTTCAAAAATATTCCTCAGTCGACAAAGATAAATGAAGAATAATAACGGATTCCTCCACAGGACAAGCACTCTAGTAATGGTAGGAGAAGGATATTCTCTAAATTTTGGAAGAATCTAAAAATGAAATTCATAAGTTACGTAATTCTATGGTGCTCTGAAACTTATAATGCCTCTTCAGCCATGGGGAGCCGATGCGCTGCGGTAGTATACATAATTAAAATTAGCTAATGCGGAAAAATATGGAAAGTGTGCTGAAATTGAAGTTAATATCATTTATATCGGCTTCTGCGATTCTCATGATTTGGAGTCGAAAATTCAGGTTAATATGATCGACATCGAAAATTTTGTGTAATAAAATTTTCTGGACATTGTTAAAATCCCCAAAAGCGCGAAATCCAGAAAATCATTTAGTTTTCTGTGGTGTGCAGAAGAAAACGTCTTTTACTTTGACAATTATTCTTTACAGCCAATTGCGGGAACCACGGAACCAGAAGGAACATTTTAAAATTAAATGTTCACAAAAAATTAAAGATCTTCATTTGTACAAAAATTCAATTCGGGGTCATTGTGTTCTACACCACGTCTCTGCAATTTTATTACTGGAAATAGTGTTCAACTGATTTTTATTTAAAATTTAGTATCTAGATAAATTGGTCGCGATTTGTTTTGATGAATATTAATGAATAATTTGAACAACCACATTCCTCGGTCGACAAAAATAAATGCAGAATCATAACAGATTCTGCCATAGGGCAAGCCCACTGGAAAGGTTAGCATAGGGATATTCTCTGAATTTTCGAAGAATCTAGGAATGAAATTCATACGGTACGTAAGTAGCATAAGAAATTCTTGTCATGTTTACAGATACATGAGTTTATTTTGTTGGTATCTGAGCAGTACAGTTAAATACTAACATATTTACAAAATGATCAATACAAAAATTTCCTCGAAAATTTAAGAAAATGAAATTTGAGCAGAAATGGGATGATTTCACAATGTATAATTACTTCTTCCGTCGGAAAAAATCATTTCAGACATTTCTAAAATGATGTTCACACAAGTACGCTTATGGAACTAAGCATTGGCAAAACGTAAAGAAAAATATATTTTTACTCAACGATGGAATTACAACAGATATATGTTATGCTTCCCACGTAAATTACCTGTAAGCATCTCTAAATGATATGGATATGATGATGGCAGCAAACTGTGGTCACGCATGAACATACCTTTGTTGAAATTATATTGAATGATAATTACACTAGTGTTGTTGGTTCGGGAACGTAGGCGATGTAGATTCTCTACGAATGGTTTACTGATAAGCAGTACTTTGGAATTAATTAAAAAAAAACATTTGGTAAAACACAAAACTGTAATAAGTGGTAGAAAGCATTTTTCATTTTTGAAATCTCATCGATATAAAACAAAAGTTAGGAAAACTTTAACGTAAGATGCACTGCCTATATCTAAATGCATTTTCATCTCTTAGGTATCAAAACTTAAAAATGAAGTTTATGCATAAACTATTTCCCTTTTTTACATTGAAGTTAAAAGACATCAATAAACAAAGCAGGAAAGCGATTCAATAATTTCCTCCGGCTTACATTCGAATTCTCTTAAACAAAAACAAAAAAAAAACACTGGGCTCATAACTCTTGTTAAAACACGTAAATATAATGCATGACATTACCTTTCGGAAATTCTACGGTATTACATATTAAACTTGGCGCAATTGTTTTATATAAATTTTAATTATTTATTTTTATATTCTCTTTTGTTTTCATTGCCGATTTCAGTCCAGTTGGTCACTCTGTCTTGATGTTGAGATTTTGGATCCCACTAGCATGATTTTAAATCAGTAATTATTTTGGCTGTCTTTTTTTTTTCACGTTAAAAGAAATTCTTAAAAAAATACATACATATTACTGGGTTTATTAATCAGCAAAATGGTTTTACCAGATCCACAAAAATAAATGACTCTCTGCTTCCATATTAAACTTCCGTTACGAAATTGCATGAAATCCAGAAATGCAAACACATTAAAGAGAAACATATCTTGGCAATTCGGAAACAAAGTACATTTGACGAATACGAAAGTGTCGTGAGACAATATCACCTGAAAAATTCTAATATGACGAAATTTGTATTAGAAATAAATTTACTCACTTCTTTGTATTCTGTTTGTACACCAAAAATCAGAACGCGAATTTACAATGCAAGTTGCATCTTCAAATTTAGTCGAAATCTACATCAAGATTGTTCTAATCGTTTTACCCTAGCAAATGTATATAACTCTCAGCGAATACTGCAAGTAATGGGACAATATTATTTTAAAATTAATTGATTTGTTTTAAATGGGAAGCATTAGTATAACCAATTATAAGATAAATAGATCTTCATGTGTGTTTCTGACGACTGTGTGCAGCCTTGTAAGGAGTAACACATGCTCTTCTGGACTCCATTGTGTTTCTTCATTGGATGCCGAAGCGAGGAGTGTGAGGACCCGGATATCTCACGAGAAAGATCAGAATCAGAAGCGAAGACGGATTTAATAGTCAATATTCAAACTTTGGTCAAACCTCAACGGCTATGACGGCTCAATGTGGTAAATAGGAGACACCTTGCAGAAACTAGAAGTGCTACCAAATAACGACATTCTGCAAGAAACCAATAGAAAGTCGGTGATTTTACCCATCTTTCATGTAATGTAATAATCTAATTTCAAATTATTTAATCTAATATCAAATTTTGTCTTTAGTATTAAAGTATATTTTCTGAAGGATTTATATTTTACTTTCAGTATTTCATATTACACGAATCCTCTGAATTTGGAATGGTACCGATCCTGTGTATCTGGAATTACCGGGGCCTCGATTTTAGTGAAGTTTTCCTTACATGAGCGTTTCTTTTTTTTTTTTTTTTTTTTTTTTTTTGATTGGAGGTTTAACGACCACCGTGAGCAACTCAATGGGCTACAAGCAGTCGCCCGTCCCTAATTTAGGGTCAATGGTTCCAGGGAAGGGAGAGAGCCAGTGCCGTAAGACAAACACAGCATCCATGCCTCACCGGGATTCGAACCCGGACCCCGTTCGGACGAATGATCAGAGGCCATCGCTTAGACTACTGCGCCACCGGGCGGCCATGAGCATTTCTGAGAATGTATTGTATACCGTGGTAGTTTAGGTCCACCTATTCCAGAGGAGAAAGGGAGCGAATTACAAGGCAGACACACCATATATGCTGTATTGTGGATCGGGGCGAGGATGCCACAACCACCCAGCAAAAAGGACCACCTGTCTTTCCGGCCGTGTTTGTGCTCCTGAGCCTTTGATCAAGAACGTGAAGTTGCCAAGAAAAATTCGGTTAAACTTAATGTGTACGGGAAAGCATGTTTACTTCAGTGGCGTGCATGAGATTTAGTTTTTCGTTGACAATTCCATTACGTAGTTCTGCTCATTGTCGTTGTTTTCTAGAAGGAAGGTACCTGCTTCAGGGATGTACTTACAAGTACCATCCGAATGTTTCGTTGCAAGAAATCCCTATTTTTAGTGACCATCAACAAGGTTTGGCTATATTACTGCACAGGAAGATATGCCAATTTCATATTTTATAAAACATATAAAGTAAGGGGAAATTACACATTCGTACATTTTGCGGATACTTCACTTGGAAGGGCACACATGACGGCAGCTGTGTAAACCTTCTTCTCTCAACCATCGTTTAAAAATATTTCTTAAATGTGAATTTGCATCTAATGGTCCTGCCTTAGTTATTACACAGATTTAAAAACACTAGTGTAAAACAGTAGAATATTTTAAATCTAACAGTTTATAGTTGGAAAAATTAATATCATTTGAAAAGCAATTCTAAAAATCCTTTTATATAGCTGTCTTTACCGCACCGAAAAAAAAAATACATATCGGAACTACGCTGTACCAGAAGTTCCCTTCTACCGCAATAGGTTACGTGCTATCAGTTTGGGCAGTATTAGATATTTTTCATTAAACTCAGAACGCCTTACATGGCGACATTGGAAATTCATCAAAATATTTTTTACAGTGCAGTGAGATCGCTTGATGACTTTTTTTATGAAATATAATATCGGGGGTATGTCCATTTCAAATTCATATTTTTACAGGATAAATATCTGTTAATGAGTTTAGAACGCAAAGACGCCAAAACAAAAGATTTGAAACTTTCTCTGCATTACAAACCAGACTTGCCAACCTTAAGAAGAGAAAAATCCTGCAATTTTCTATGAAAATCCTGCAAGCTTATTTCCGTATGTTTGAAATACCAATGGACATAATTTGAAGCACTAATGTTACGTTAAGGTATATAAAAAATGTAAAACAATTTCTGTTAACAAATATTTAAAAAAATTATGTTAAGTTATGCAGCGATCTGGAGGTTAAGTCAAATTAAGATGGAAAAGGAGAACTTCCTCGAAGCCGTCGGACTCTCATGCCTAAAGCGAATTTTTTTTTGCCGTCAAATTTCCGATTTCGGAAATTTTTCCTCCATTTTTAAACTGAAATACAAATATTTATGGAATAAAATGATATATAACAACAATACTGGACAAAAGGCAGCATCACAGGGAAAAAAATATTGATTACGGAGAAAACCTTTATTTCGTTTACTTCCGTTTCTGTACCGTCCCGATACGCATTTTAATGAATTGGTAAAATTATTCGATGCGTAGTTTTATGCGCGAGAAAAAAGTTTCCAACGCATATTTTTACGCATCGAGAAAAATTCCCGATCCGTATTTTTACGCGTTGGTAAAATTTCGATGCATACTTAACCCGCAATTACGCATTTTGGAGAACTCTGGTCGGCACATCACTTAAGCACACTCCCGTGGAGAGAGAGAGAGCTACCGCACGCTGTCACAAAGCCAGCGAGTCAAAGATGACATCATCGCGTGACACAGCGCTCGTAACGTTTGTTACAAAATCTAAGTGGATTGTTGCAAGGGGTTGAAATATTTCCATTGAGCAATCTAAATATTAAAAAAATCTGTTACAAAAGACCTTTATCCGTAAATCAGTAAAATTAAGCAGAAATCCGTAAATTTTACGGGTAATCCGTAAAAGTTGGCAAGTATGCAAGTCTATTTTTGAAGATTTCCCCATTTCGGCAACAACGCACGATGTTTTTGTCCTGTCACACATGCGTATGTTTTTGAAATGTTACTATCTGGGAACATTTTCTTAAAAAGCACACTTGCATGGTCAGCACAGCTTAAAAGTAAGTTATGTTACACGAGGAATGAAGTAACCAAGCACTCAGCATGGATAATCGCATCGGAAGAGGAACTATCTCGAGCAAAATTTAATGTTTTGTTATTTTCCATGCACTTAGAATTGGCCACGTGTTTTTGCGTGCGAATGTGATTAACGATATCTCCTTTGCCTTTGTGGACAACGAAAAAATCACACCTACAAATAGAGCAAAAGGCAAATCGTTGGCGGTTCCTTGATTCTATTATACACGGATAATCTGTCGTATACTTCTTAAAAACAGACTGATATTTTCTACCAGCCATCGCTTGATTAAACGCGTGCACAAAAAATTCTCAGAAATTCCTGTTAAGGCAGACGAAGTACATGAAACAAACCAAAACACTACCGCGCGCTTACGATAGAAATCTGCGTCAGTACGTACGGTGCGCGCCAAGGCCAAGCCCGCTCCTACTCTGTGCGTGCAGCGCCAGATATCATTACCGGACAGAAGAGTAAACATCGCTGCCAACGACAGAGCAAAACTGCTGGCTGCTGACTCAGAAGGGAAAGGTCGCTTCTCCGTTAATGAACCGATGCCTCGGAGAACTTCGAACTTTTCCCTTCGTTACTTTTTACGCTACGGTAATAATCGAAGTTATCCGATGCCTTGGAAAACTTCGAGCTTTTCTCCTTACTTTTTAATTTACGCTACGGAAATTATGATGGAATCCGGCAATATTATTTTCGAATCCGGAATTCCGGGAAGTGTCATAAAATCCGGCATTACCGGCCTAAACCCCTGAGAGTTGGCACGTCTGGCGTCGTTACTTTACGGAGGTGTATGAGCTTCCAGTTGTTTGTTGGCCAGACTAGGGAAAAACGTTTTCCGCGGTGCAGATTTACAAGGCTGAGTTTTTCACATCTCGAATATCTTAAGCAGAAATACAATTCTGAAAGAAAAACACAACGGCAAAGAAACGTCTGCAATCAAGAAAGATGTGATTGCATATTAAGAATAATTGAATTGGCAATTTTTAATTTTACACACTTTATTGTAAGTTTAATTTTTGGTGTCATTTTTCTATGACATTATATTTATGCTTAACATATGGGATCGAATGAAATTATTTGACACGGATGGCAGCTCTTTTGTTTCGTATTAGCTTTCAACAAACATCTTACTTTTATCGAATTCCAGACTGTCCTTTTCGTTTACTTCAAATCTTTCTTCAACTGCAGACCCCTGTGGCGCAGTTTTCTAAGGGCTGGCTTCACACTATTCGTCCCAGATGGGTTCGGATCCCGGTGAGGCATCGATGTTGTGTTTGTCTTACTGCACTGGATTTCCTCTTCCTTGGAACCAGTGACCCTAAATTAGGGACTGGTAACTGCTTATATCCCATCGAGTTGCACACAGTGCTGCTAAACCTTCATAAAAAAACTTTCTCCATGTAATTTGGATGCTGAATATTTGAAGTCATATTGCTACACACGATATCTAAGGTATACACAATACACAATAATGTAGCTTAATTGCACGGGAATTATACAGTAAAGGACATATTAATGCTCTCCTGCCTATTCATCGCTAAATTTTTAAAAAGCTTTTTAAATTTAGGCATTGTAGGTTGATATCCAAAATGCATTGCTTTAAAGTAAATAATTTACATATAAAACAGTACCTTAATGTTATTACAAATGTATAAAGTATGTCATATGCGCAATTAATGTCCTGATGTTTTCTCTTCCGAAAATGGGATTTTTTAAATTTTAAATGTGGCAGCGTTATTTAAATATTGCGGAGACATCTTAAAATTCCCAATGCACGTCAACAGTTAGGCACAACTCCGCCGTGAGGATCTATGATGCATAATCAAATTTGGACGAAGATGCCTTCGACAGATTTACAAATTTCACCAAAAGGATAGAAATTGTTTTACATAGAGAAACCATTATCTCTAACCGCGCATGCTGCTTCTATTTTAATTTGGGAACTACCCGATGTTCTGATTTCCTCTGATTCTGATTGAGAACCTTGTGTCTTAAAGAGCGAAATGTAATGCAAGCACTCCTCACTTAACAACCGAGTACCGTTCCTACAACTAGGTCGTTAAACGAATTGGTCGATAAGCGAGGAGCTTAATCGTTTTTATTTATTATGAATAAAGAAAAGGTCTAAAGGAAACCTAAACTTGATAACTTTGTTTTAATTTTTATCTTTTGCATATTACAGAACATAAAAATACACAATCAGCAAAAATTATAAAAACTATTTACCAAAAAATTTAAATTCATTCATAAAAAAAAATACATTCAGATTAATACACTGCCGGACAATTGCTAAGGACGGATGATAATAGCAACGATAGCAACCATAAAATGGAAGGCCTGAAAATGTGGAAATTAGGATAAGTGCGGGATACAGTAAGACGTGTTGTGCGTATGAAAATTTTGGATTGCCGAAGTTGTTCGTGACGTCATAGCGCTGATAAGAGATATAAAGGATTTGACGCGTATTGACCGTTGTTGTTCAAATGCAAAGTTGAAAGGCAAAGAATCAGTTGACAAACTTGCAATTTTCAGTATGTCTTCCCGACATCACCTAGATGAATTTACGCGAGGCCGTATTGTTGACAAGATTAAAGAAGAGCAAAAAATAACAGATGTTGTCTGCGAGTTCGACGTCAACCACAGTGTTGTTTCAAGGCTTTGGAAATCATTTCAAACAAATGGAGAGTGCAGCAAACGTCACGGGGGAGGTCGTGTTCGCAGTACGACACCTGCAGAAGATCGGTACATAGTGCTATCAACAAAAAGACACCGGCGCAGCACAGCTAGTGAGGTGGCAAATCCGTTTATGGCTGCTACTGGCAAGCGGATCTCCCGAAAAACTGTCGCCAGACGTTTGCATGAAGGAGGACTATACGCCCGCCGTCCTGTTGTGTGCATCTCATTGTCCAGACGACACCGTACCGCCCGTTTGCAATGGTGCCATCAACATCGCAATTGGACTAATAACGACTGGTCTGCTGTCCTCTTCTCAGATGAGAGTATATACAGACTATCGTCTAATTGTCGACGACAACTGATCTGGCGTGATAGTGGTACTGCATATTGTCCAGCAAACATACAGGAAAGGGACCGATATCCGACATGTAGGGTCATGGTATGTGCTGGCATTATAATCAATGGCCGTACGTCCGTCTATGTGCTTCCAACTGGGACTATGACTGGCCAACGATACATTAATGGTGTTCTGCTACCTTATGATCGCATGTTCTGTGGTGCTGTCGGTGATAGATTCATTTTCATGGACGACAACGCAACATGTCATCGAACATTCGCTGTCCAGGAGTGGCTTGAGAGCGAGGATATTGAACGCCTCGTATGGCCAGCACGTTCTCCAGATCTTAATCCCATTGAAAATGTGTGGGATGCTTTGGGGAGGAGTCTTGCTGGTCGCCAATGCCCTCCAATACACAAGGACACCCTCATCCGTGCACTGACAGAGGAATGGGGTAAATTACCCCAACAGCTGCTTGATAATGTTGTGCAAAGCATGACACGACGTGTGGAATCTTGCATCGCCCTCCATGGTGGCCATGTCCCGTATTGACATCTTACGCCAGAACGCCTGCGGACGGTAATTGCATTTTTTTCACGTTTACATATTCTGCACAAAATGGCCTGTTTGTTCCTTGAACACGTTCCAAAGCCTTCTGGATTTCAGAGCACAATAAATTGGTTTTCTTGTAATGTCCTGGCATTCTGACATTATTTTATTTCATTTGGCATCCATCCACACTTACTTTTTTATGCGCTATATAGCCGTTTATGATCCGTTCTTAGCAATTGTCCAGCAGTGTATTTTAGTCATCGAATCCTTCAAAGTATGGTAACGGTTCTATGTTATCAGTGTTATCATCGGGGATATCAGCAAGGGTTATCAATATTTGTAGAGGACTCGGGTGAGGGAGATGACGTCGAGGAAATGTAAGTACTTGTAGGGCTAGGAGTCATGGGTGTAGGTTTAGAACAGAATCTCGTCAGTGTGATCTGCTTTGTAAGTTTCTCTTTTTCTTCATGAATTTCACGATTGAATCGTAAAAGTTTATTCGTTTGCTGTTCCACTTTCGTGAACCGTTCAATATTCGGATCCATACAATCTAGTTCTAATATCACAGGCATGCTCAGCATGCTCTGATTTCTGCGGTAAGAACCTAAATAATCTTCTGGTAATTCTTTGTGTATTGTGATTAGAACTCACGGAATGAGATGTATCCATCGGTGAACATCAGCAAAATTGTAAAAGTCCAAATTAATAAATTCAACACGAGCTTTTGGAATGGTGTATGTCAGGTATATTATTTTAGTAAAAATAAGTTCTGTAATATGTTATATCAACTGCAATTTTAAGCTGAAAAAAAAACAACCCTTTTTGAAATTTATTGTAAAATGAAACAGTTATTAAAAAACATGCAAAGGAAGGCAAGATTATTTTTGTCCCTAATATATTCAAATATACTCACAAATATAAGAATTAAGTGACGAACGGGAACTCTTCAGAAAATCTTCAGAAATTTACATCTGCGTAGTGATTGATAATAACCCATTTTGATTTAATTTCTTAGTTATCTGGAAGAAAATAATTACGTAAACGTACTTGCGATATTTTATGCCGCACCTGTCCGGAGATTTAGGAAACTCTACTGCTATGGTATGTGACAAAAAATTTACAACTTTTAATGGAAAATTTTAAAAAGCGTTCCGATGCAAGTTTATAGTGTGAGAGAGTGTCCTCCACAAAATCTCTTTGTTGTGGTTTTTTGTGTGTATGTTTTTGAAATGGGGCAACAGCCTCCCTCCCCCAACATGAGCTTCTAGATGTGCTCCTGACTTAACATGAAAGTTATGCGGAGCTATTTCCTTTGCTCCTTTATAATGTTTGTGAGCCAGCTGTTTGTAAACACTGCGTAGCGATACACAGCAATTTAGGAGCTACATGTATGCGGTCATAATCGGAAGTCCATTCAAGCTGATAATTGTTCACGCAGTCGTTTGATGCCACTTTTGTGCATAAAAATGCTAAGAATCATGAATGAGTAGAAACTCCTACTTTAGGATAGTGAAATGCTATTGATATAGATTCTTTATACCTCTATCGATGAGTCTGTAATAAGCTAAACCAGTTCGATTTAAGTTTGCCAGACTATGGAAATCCTGGACTACCTATCGTATGCGACATTTCTTATTCACGGCTGCGCACCAATCGGCGAGAAGGGGGAGGTTACTGTGATGTGACCAGGACAGGTGCTACCATTAGGTCAACTAGGACACACAGCTCATAACGACGCTGTACTGATTTTCACAGGGCACAGTTTTATACAAATTAGTTTTTTAACTCCTGTAAAAAATGCAACTAGTGATTTATATTGTATATTATAAGGTAAATCAATAACACAAGAGTGCCGTGTAATAAAATGAACTATAAATTATTTTCAAATTTTGTATATGCTGTTTTTTTTATTTGTACTTTTTATGTTATTTTATTTTTTATTGTAAAAACTTAGTGATAAATTGGAGTGCAATTTTTTCGGATGAGGGATATCCACTAGTTAGCTTCGCAAAGGGAGAAACATAGCTTGGTATAAGCCCTGGATATAACTATTGAAATAAAATAAAATATCCCCACAGGTTGCCAAGCAAAATCTAAGAACTGACTGGGTTTTCTATAAAACATATTACCATGAATAAACTTCGCATGTGGCATTCCGCTTCGTTTACACAGAACATGCGCACATCCAACATGAAAATGCAAAGGAAGTAGTTCACGATGTGAAAAACTCTCACTTTCATAACTACTTTTATAAGTCCAAACGGAACGGAAAACATACTTCATACCTCCTGGTGCGGTCTCCGCGAAATATTGTGATTGCAGATCGCCCATAATATTGTGATTGCAGATCGCCCATAATATTGTGATTGCAGATCAGATGGCAGCACGTCAGTTTTTCGGCTGACGCGATATTTTTTCCTTAGTAGCTTTAAGCCCAGGTGTGTTTCTTGATCGTGTGCTGTAGCTGGAGCCTATAGATTATTTTTTGTTTCGAGCACCTTTCTGTACTGAAAAGGCAAATTGTTTCCAAAGTACATACGGCACATAAATATTATAGACCGAAAGAACAGGTTCCGGAATCATTACGCAAAGACAGCATATTATAATGCATCAGGAATTATGCGAAAATAAACTCTCTTCTTGCATTACTGTAATGTGAGCTTGCAGGTACTTCTTCACCTCGCTTCCTTCGAACTAAATGTACTCAGAAGTCACATACAAGAACTGTGTGTTTTCGTTTGTTCATTTGCTTAGTGAGCAACTGGAAGGAAGTTTCAAATGCAAACTTCGTGCTTTCTTTCTTCGGATGATGCGGAAATTTTCGGTTCCGTGCTACCTACGCCCAATGTAGAGGGGGGGGGCGGAAATAGTTTCTTGAGTAAAAAAAACTATACTTCTGGGGAGTTTTTTTCACTTAAGTTTCTTGGTTCTTTTCAGGCCTAGCATGGGGAAAGTTTAAGTTTCTTGGTTCTTTTCAGGCCTAGCAAAAGGTAAATTTTCCTCATGTTAGTCTGAAAAGAGCCCAGAAACTTCCCTTGCATATGATTGATAGATTAGGAAAGGCTAAATCTTTTCCGTTACACGACGTTTCGTTACTTAAAAGGATGTGCAATCTGAAGTTTTTTGTTTCTCATTTAGTAATCTCCTTATAATAGAAATGTAACACCAGACTTTTCTTATACACTGACGGAAAAAATCCCAACACCAAGAAGGGGTTGTGTTAGATAAACGACAGTTGGTAGGCGGTGAGAGTACATCTGTAAGATGACGTTTATGCAAATTTCGCGCTCAGCGCATACGTGTGGCGCTAGTAGCGCCCCTCGGAACATGCAAAGCAGCTTTGCTGTAAATACGCGCTGTAACGTTCGTGAGCGTTAGTTATCGTTGAGATTCGACGTAGTGTGTTGATGTTAGTCAAGAATGCCTTTAAGAAGACGAAGAAGCCATTATCAACAGCTCACGAAGTTTGAACGAGGTCGTGTAATAGGGCTACGAGAAGGCGGATTTTCTTTCCGCAATATTGCAGAACAACTTAGCAGGAATGTCGCCACTGTGCATGATTGTTGGAAGCGGTGGTCAAGGGAAGGTACTGCCTCAAGACGACAGGGTTCCAGCCGGCCACGTGGCACTACTGAGAGGGAAGACCGCCGTGTACGGCGTATGGCTGTGGCGCATCGTACCGCGTCTGCAGCAGCAATTTGAGCTGTAGTGGCCCCCGCAGTGACACAACGAACTGTTACAAATCGGTTACTTGATGGGCAGCTCCGAGACATACGCCCTGTAGCGTGCATTCCACTTACTCCAAACCAATGCCGTTTGCGACATTAGTGGTGTCAAGCTAGAGCTCATTAGAGGACGGAGTCGAGATCTGTTGTGTTTTCTGATGAAAGCCGATTCTGACTGGGTGCCAGTAATGGCCGTGTGTTGGTTAGAAGGAGGCCAGGAGAGCGCCTGCAAACAACCTGTCTGCGGCCGAGACACACTGGGGTTATGGTCTGGGGAGCAATTTCCTATGACAGCAGGAGCACTCTCGTGGTTATCCCACGCACCCTGACGGCACAGTTGTACGTCGGTCTGGTGATTCAACCTTTTGTGCTGCCATTCATGAACAGCATTCCAGGAGTTGTTTCCCAACGGGATAACGCTCGCCTGCATACCGATATTGTAACTATCCGATGTCATCCGATTTCGTCTCACGATAAAATAGTTATCAAAAAAGCAGAATTCCGACGTCTAACTACTGAGATATGGCATAACAGAAGTTTCTTGGATTTACTTAACAGAAAGGCTTACCATTCATACTCTCATCACCTTGGGTAAGCAACTTGTAATGTTTTTTTCTTCATTACGAACATTATTAGATAGCAATGAAGCCCGTCATACCTCAAAACTTTGTTTGTTGGTTACATCTAGACGACGCAGAGCTACTGGATCCAACACCCATGTGGCAACAATGCCTTTACCTGATACCTTTTGTAACTTCAGTTCTATCCGACTATCAACACCACTGCGCACAGCTTTAAATCGTGGGTATAAATCTTCATACCGGACTTCTTCGTTCAACCCTCTTCGTTCCATCCCTCAACTCGAAACAATCATTAGGTCATTACCAGAAGATGAAAGAGACACCCTACGGAGTGATCTTGTCAAAACCATATCAAGGGGCTCCAACTCTTCCACTAGGTTGAAGTATGAACGCTCTCAATTGATTGTCCTGTTCAATAACACTAACATTTCCATAATCGGTGCAGATAAATCTTTAGAAATGGTCATTTTAGATGGAGGTGATTATGAAGCAAAAATTCAACAAGCCATTGAACGAATTCCTCATAAAATCATTAATTCCGATCCCACCCCTGCTACCATCTCAGATTTGAGCAAATTGAAAAATAAAGGCTCTTTACCAACTGTTATCTCGGCAATGATGAAACCGCCCATTGGGCCCATTGTCCCGGGAGCCTTCGGGAAAATGAAGACTCACAAACCTAACCGCCCACTCAGACTTTTAGTTTCTGGCTTTTCTAGTCCTACCCGCCCCCTTGATACTGCTCTCGCTAAATACCTTCAACTACTTACTAGTAACTCTCCTTTTTCTATTAAAAGCTCTACTCAAGCCATTTCACGTATAACTGCGGTTAACACTACGGGAACGAACTTCATCATGGCTTCATTAGACGTGGTCTCTCTGTTCCCGAGTGTCCCCATTGATATTGTTCATTCCATCATTACCACCAAATTACAGGCCAACTTAACTATATCCCCCCACGAGATTGAATCCATTAAATCTGCCCTCCTCCAGTTGGTAGCCAAGAGATCTTATTTCAAATTTGGTGACAAAATTTTTTTTGAAAAGGAATGTGCACCTGTGGACTCCCCCTTTCGCCGGTTTTGGCAGAAATTTTCCTCCAGTCTCTTGAGGAATTAGTTATGTCAATTTTTCCTGCTCAACCTATTTTATTGATCAGGTATGTAGACGACATGTTAGTCTTTTGGCCATATTCAGTGTCTCTACTAGAGGAATTTACCGAATGCTTCTCCTCACGGTTACCCACGATTAAGTTTACTTTGGAACTGGAAACTAACTAAGGGCAAGCTCCTCTTTTTAGACATGCTACTCACTCGAGTCTTAAATTCCAATTTTATCAGTTTTTCTGTGTATCGTAAACCAACAGCTGTGCCCTGTATGATTCCGTTTTCGTCCTTTAACCCTATTTGTCATATATCTACCTCCTTCTATTTCCACATTAAACGAGCTTATTCTCATTCGTCGTCACCCGGGGCCCTGGACAATGAACTTAAGTACATTCGGACTATGGCCCGATCCTTTGGGTACCGGGATTCCTACTTCGGACTCTTCATGAATATAGTTCAACGAACTCGATCCACTACCCTCACTACCCCAAAAACAACTTTACGGTATATAGGCAAGACTGAGTTTTCTCAACCACTTGTGACAATCCTTAGAAAAACATGCAAGAAATATGGTCTTGGTTTTGGAGTCTCGACTCGTAACATCTTTTCTTATATCAGAACTGATCGTGACGTGATTCCCGATCTATCTAGACCCGGTGTATACCGCATACCTTTAGTCAACCCTGATAATCCAGAGGATGTGAAATATTATATAGGTTCGACACTCAGGACTTTAAAAGTACGATTATCGGAACACCAATATTACTTGAGGTCAGGCTCCACCAACACAGCACTAACTGAAACTGTGGACCAAGAGGGGGAAATACCTGACTGGAAGAACGCCGTGGTTTTTGAACTCTAAAGTAACAAGGGGAAATGTTTTCCTCTCCGAGAGCCTATATATCCATTCATATGGGACTTTATGCTGTAATTGAGAGCTTCCGTCATTCATTCCGCACAGATGGAAAAAACTAATCCCCATCGATATGCCCGGCACCACTACGGACAATATTGTATAACCTTTGATATCTCCGAACTTTTGATTGTTTTTGATTTGCTATGTTGACCGATGTCAACGCCCACTGCGTTGCATCATGGGTCAAACCTGATCGTATATAAGTGGACCATTTGTTGTTCTTTATGGCCTTAAGCCTGAAGATGGGATCTAGGGATCCCGAAAGATCTCGCTTTTAACTTGCTTTTACTTGTAAATAAAATTGTTTAAACCAGTCTATAGTATCAGCAGGGATAATTTTTCAATCGTTCGTAGGCAGCTTTTATGACTTACATGACCATAATACGAAAGGCAGTAATAACGTCAAATGCCTTCTACAGACTCAAGTATTTTGTCCCACTCAGATGTGGAGTAGGAAAACCGGTGAGAGTTGAAATGAGAAAATCACGGGCTCAGTGTATACAAATGAGATGACACAAATAGCTATCTCCAGAACTAAGGGTGACACCGAAATCTAATATTACTGGTTTTAAAGCTTAGAACAAGCGCTATATGTATTACATATTAGAAATGGACCCTGAGCTAATTCCGAAAAGGTTAATACAAACGTTTGACGTGGACAAGGAACAACAAACAGTGGAAAGAGAGATGAAACGTGGAAAGAGCGATGAATTCTGTTGTGGATTATACATTCGCCTTCTAATTATTTGCTCAGTTTCTGCTTACCATCTTTGGTGAATCCCCAGCATTATGCGGGGCTCCAAGAAGCAATCTGCCAATTGACTTGGCAGTTAGTGTATGTGAGTCTGAAGGAATTCGAGGCCGCTGTGGTGCAGTGGAAGCATATCCGGCGCGTAACTGGAAGACCCTGGGTTCGATTGTCGGTGGCAGCCAATGATAATTTTTTCGTGACTCACTTATAAACGTGGAAAGAGCAAAGACTTCTGTTTGTTGTTCCAAAAAGGTTATTAAATGTTATTAGCCGAAAACCTGGTAAGAAAGTTAGGCAACTAATGCGTATAGAGCTAATTCTAAACTTAAGTTTTTACAATGCAGTAACAGCGCTCTGAAAGAAGCTGAGAACACGTATCAAACAGGCAGTACTAGTTGCAAACACCAGGGAACGTTTTAGCAATCTACATAAGATCCAATTTTCTAAATTGCATGAATAAATGCATCTGTACAATTTAGGCTAAGAATTATGAAAGCATGTCACATTGGACTGCAGTGGAAATGGGTTACAGGCACAGAAAATGTTGATAATCAGATCTTGAATAAAGTGCGGGAACAGTTGCAGGGTACCAGCCCAAACACCAGGGAGAAAAAGCTGGGAAAACAATAAAGGTTTTAAGTAACAATACCGGTTTTAAGTAACAATTTTAAGTAACAATACCGGGTTTTGCAAAGAGAGCAACGTGTTTATATGAAAGAAGAGAAGACAAGTACATGTAGAAGGGCATGGATGAACATGTAATCGCACTACGATAGAGTGCAGATGCTTTTCTGTCAATGTGGTTAGTCAGATATTGATTTCAGTACCGCCCCTAGACGATCACGGCTGTGCTTTAACGTTACTGGTACAAAACAGAATTTGCAGACGGGTCCCTTAGGGCTCCCAGCGTCTACGGACGACACCTTGAAAGCTTACCTTCTTGGTCTGTGTTCTAATCCGCCAGACTTCGCTGCATCGCTAGGTGGTTTTCAAAGTTGCTTATATTAGGACATAACAGAAATTTTAAAATGGGGCAAAACATACTCACTAAATCTTTTTCCTTGTCAAAACAGGAAAATAAATATCCATCGAAATTCCAAATTTACGCGCCTATGGGACAAATATTTAGAATATCTTCCTTTTTAATAAAATGGAGGAAGAAAAATAATTCCGTGCACCCAGGTGTCCGTTCGATCAAAACATGCTGAAAAAGCGCTGTAAATCTTTGTCCTAACTAGGCGCATTTCAGTTCCTGATTAGAGACTGAGTCCAATTCAGCTGTTTAAATTTGTGCCAGTTAAAAAAGGAAAATCTTATTATGTGTGCATGTGTATTAGGTAAGCCTAATGATAAATTGATTTCCTATATCTATCTCTCAAAGTAGAGTAAGAACAGGCTTGTTATGTTTTAAAGTGTCAGTCCCTAAGTATAGCGAAATCCAACGGAAAATGCGCATTTATTAAATAACTGCGATAAAAAATGGTTACGAACTCAACAGTTCTCTTTAAAAAACACAAACGTAGGAAGTCAGGAAATGTTAAGGTGAGGAACCCCTATCAGAAGAAATTTTGGAACCAAATGCAGGGCTGAATTCAGTATCACAACATGTGCGACATGGAAGATTTGTCAATTTTTTTATTTGTTTTTGAGCATGCAATATTTGCTCCTTCATAACATTGAATTAATTATAGATCATCTGGAAAGCTACGGAAAACAGCGCATATCAATAAAAGCTAATAGCAGCATAACGACATTTTAAAGAACAGTAGAAAAATAAAATGAAATATCGAAACCGACAAGTGAATGTTGAGAGATTGGATGCTTTCTGTGGCTGATTTATTGACTGGAGAAAGCGGTAAAAAAAGGCAATACAAGTGCGTTAGATCGTTCTGCGAAATCTGAGCTCTGAGCTCATCGAAATCTGAGCTCCGTTACGTTATCAGCTTCCCGGCTGTATTTCTTACCTAATTAAAGGTAATAAAACGATAAATAAAATTTGAGGCTTTAAACTAAAAGAGCTGAAAAAAATATTTCGGTTTTTAACTAAAGAACCTGATACTATAATTTGATCGTATAAGACTATTGTACAAATATCATTAGAATTCAGCAAGAAATCGTAAACGAGCTAAACTATTTTTACTCAAACAAACAGAGAAAGCCGTCTTCTAAAAATATACTTTTTAAATTCAAGAAGGTCATATGTTGTAACAGTGAAATTATCAGTCACTTTTAGTTAAAAGAAAAGTTCCACTTGCAGGAAAACAAATGATGAAACAATGATGTGCAGGAAAACAAATGATTCCAATTCAGTTTAGTACTGACGTCTCCAGCTCGTTTTACGTTTCAATTAATCACTTAAAGGCATCCTTTAAAGACGTTCCTACACTGTTTGCAGAAGATCAAAACCAGTGAATCTGAAACCACCTACTGTCAGTACGATCAACGTTAGCAGTCTTCGATAATCATATAGCACAAGCACCGTCACACACGATTGCATATTTTCCTAGGTTCAATACATTTGTACAGTTTTGGCGAGAAATAATTGCACCATGCCAAATATAAATCACCAAGCTAAACGGTAATTATGATACTACGTGTTATGTTCGACAAATTTTATTATCATAATTGCAAAGGAGGTGTCATTTTTACAGAACTTTCAATATCTTCTGATACCACCGGAAGATTTCAAGAATTCCTTAACTGCACCCGAATTTGCTTTTTACCCAGGAGCGATTCTGAGAAAACAGCAGCAAACGGAAACTATGCATTTATATCATAAATCAATTATGATTGTCGGCGATCAATAATAAAAGTGGAAATACTGCTTCATCGATCACCAGAAATTTTTAACTACTTTTCCAATTCTTTGTGTCATGTTTGAGTAGAGAAAAAAGTTGTAAAAACGATAAGAGTTGTGGGGCAGAGATGTAAATACGGAATAAATTACTTTTGCAAAAAAATTGAACAATATATCTTAAACAAAGTAAAACTAATATCAGTGAACAATATTTGAAAGTGCCAGAAAAAGTCCATGCGGTTCAAAGGTGTGTTCTGAACGACACTGAGAACCAGAGATCGTGTGGGTTCAATGGGCTATCATTGAAAATGAAGGATAAACTGTTCAAATACACATGACCAATCACGTTGTGCGTGCGTGTTGATCTAATTCTCCTGCATTGCATGAGATCCGCGAACAGATATGTCGTGTGGAATGTTTGGGTATATTTGAGAACAACTAATGTGATACACCACAACAATTGTAAAATATGTGGAATGTTTCCAATAACAAGAACTGAAGGATTCATGTGAAAAGCATGAAACATCTACGCTGTTGTTTCGAAAATTTTCTTTCTTTCCTTTTTTCCGTTCAAGCTGTACAAAGATGTGTTTTAGTTAACTGCCCTGAGATTCCAAGCCCACGCGCGAATACACACACACAGTTAAAAGAGAATTAAATTTATCCTAATACATCGTACATTTCTTTTCTTTGCTCTTTTGTATGTTAAACTAAATGACACCTAAATAGCAGTTCACCCTCACCCCCCAAAAAATATGAAATGTTATGCTATATGGAAAAAAATCTGAAACTGTATTTTTTAAATAACAGGGATATATTCATGTGACGTATTTTGGATTTTTTTAAATGAAGAATCAAGCGTATAAATATTTCGAATATGTTCTCTTTTGCAAAAAACAACATTTCTAACAAACCGGGCAGCGATATACTGTATATCCATAAATTTGGTGATACTGCTTGCAAGGACGACACACCGTAACTCATCCCTTATCCCTGGAAGCATATTCGGTGACTTAAATTTTTTTATCGTTAGATTTGATATGTATACATTATGTTACCATTAGGGGAAGGGGTGGAAGGGAGGGAGGAGAGTGCTAAGTAGAAAAAAGGGAGTACTGGCAACTAGGGGAGTCTCGTCGCACATCTGATCTGCTCAGGACATTACGTCGAACTTCTATTTGATCAGTGACAGATATATATACCTACTTTCCTTATAACTTTTTACAGACTTTCATCTGATGATGGCCTCGTTGTAAGACCGAAAGATCTAATGAGATTTTAATTTGTAAATACGATGTTTTATCTGAGACTTCCATGTATTAAATCTTTTATTGAATCACTGGTATGTTGAAGTAATTACAATTAGATGGAATAACAATTAGATCCTCTCGTTATTACTGATTGATTTGTCGATAAGTTTGAGCAAAATAACTCTCCCCATTTACGCACGGTTGAACGTCGAGATGTTGTGGACGTAGTTGTATTCACCTACTTTTTCTCCTCGATCGGCTTAATGTCCGCCATGATTAGTCTACATGTACAGACCACTTGCCCTCCAACAGGAATCACGGTTGTTATGTGATATCAGGTGCAAACTGTTTGCTGTCAAATCTCACAGAAAGTTAATTGACAGGAGTGGAATTTGATGCCGACACATTTAACCTAATGTACTCTTACAAAACGTGGTTTTCCTTAATTTGATTATGTTCGTGTAACATAGTTTATGTCTAAAAATATACTACTGGTCATCTGATGTCTTGTGTTTCTTACCTAGTTTGCGTTGACTTCCATATGTATATTAGCTGTATTACTGTTCTTTAATCGAGTTGTGACCGAAATATCATAGAATGTAGACCTAAGAGTCATTATTAGGGCCCGGACTTTGACGACCGAAAAATTCCTTACAAATGCATTTAAAATTAGCAGAAAATGTCCTTAAAATTGAATAAAATGCTCTTAAAATTTTTAATAGAAAACCAACCTAGAATAGCTATAGCACATTTTGCCAAAAAATTGTTCTATTGTCTTAAAATAATTGATAATTGTTATATTGTCTTAAATAATATAAAGAAAAGAAATATTAATCGTAAAAAAAGAACTAGTAACTGCATAAGAAAAAGAAAGAACGGTACACACGAATTCCCCATGAATTTCATTTGCTTGAACACTGAAAGTCTTTCTTCATGTAAGTGCATCCTAATTGCACTGAATTATAAGGTGCATCTTAATGTTTTCGAAGGTAAATTAACATCTATTATCTGTAAGTAGGTTTTTATATCTCAAGAAGCTTCTCTGAACATCAACGGGTGTAGCAGGAGCATACTTGAAAAAAAACAGCTTCAGTGGAGTTCTTTTATTTCAAAACTGTGGGTTACTCCAGTTAATATATAAGAAATGTTCCTCAAAGTCTGGAATCAAACGTTCTTTTCCAGAACATTGTTTAATTGGGCAACTATATATTGTCCAACCTTGCCTTTGGCTTCTTAAAGAACTTGGCTTACTTTTTCAACGTAACAGATTGGATCTATAAGTTCCATACCCTGTTTTTCTAAACGCGTAAACGTTGAGACCAAAATGCCGAAGTTTGAGGTAATGTATGCTACTTTGTCTTCTGTTTTATCTTCCGAAAACACGTGTTCGGCAATTTGAATTGAAGCGGCATGACCAGTTTGAAAACCATTTGCTATAGACTTCACAGGCTGGAAATTGTCACTACAATAGATGCAAGCATTCAGCCATATCCCACAACGTGTTATTACTCACTGTGGTGATATGGCTAGGCTAGGAACGTGAGATTTGAAATATTCTATGTGATATGGTGCTTTTAGGAATATTTTGTTTTTACATTGGATACGAGTCGATCAATATTAGAATAATTTGGACGGATTTCTTCGGCAATGCAATGTAAAGCATGGGCAAGACAAATGACATGAACCAACTTGTGTTACGATCCTTTAATTGATTTTCCTGCTTTAACCATATGCGAGGAAGCATCAATAAAAAACAGAAGAATATCGTCATGTTGTACACCACCAGGCAATAAAAGAAATAAGGATTTGTCAAATAATTTACAGATCGCTGAGTCATTCATTTTCCCTATGATCCCCGTATTCAGCAAACATTTTTCGCTGACTCAACTGTCCCTATTATGACGTTGGAAACAGGACGACCCTGAGCATCACTCGTTTCATCAACACACACAAATATTTTTTTCTCTTTTATACTGTACCTAATTTTGTCAATTGTTTTGGTGTAACACTCACGTATGTAAGTTTTTCGTAGTGTAGACTCGTCAGATATGACATGACCAGTGCGTTTTTTCCAAAAATGGTGAAATGTAGGATGATTCAACTTCGGCAAAGGAATATTCCCAGAAACGAATACTTCACACAATTCTTTATAAAATGGTGACTTCTTGGATGGTGTCGATGAACATTTTCCCATAAGTAAACGTTCAGATGCCTGAGACGTTTTCTTTGCAAGTTCAACAGCTCGAATATGCTTTTCTCGTCCAATATGCTGCAAGACGGTAAATCGCGTTTGTGCTGCAACTTTAGTTTCACATATTTTGCAAAATACTTTGCAAATTACTCCGTCAGTAGAAAGAACATTTTCTCCGAACTCCGGAACAAACTTGCGTAAAAACAAGATTGAGGAGTTTGCTCTTGGGCATTTTTGAAAATAAATTGCTACTTTTCTCTCCATACTGGAAATAATGACTAGAGTATGTACTGACAGCTTCCATGGAATTTCAGATGCTTTACCACCCATTACAGGTTCTGTCTGGTACCAGGAAGTTGACGGGCAATGGAAAAACATCCCACCTTAACCTTTCACGAACAGTTTCCAAAAATCTTGGGCACAAATACTTCAATTCCATTTTCTTCCATTCTGAAGACCCAACAAAATGAGGATTACCTTCAGATGTCCCTGTGGAAAATTACACCCAATCCCACGTAATGATTCCGATAATTTGAGCTACCTGTTTCTTGGGGGAAATCTTCTCACTTCCTAAGGGAGAAGGTTTGGTATGTGTGGAAGAGAGGTGCAGGCGTGGCTTCAGGGACGAAATACCTCCTTAGGTATTAAGGCCGAGTCGCTCACATCAAAGCGCCAATCGGATGTATCTCTCTCTCTCTGCCATATTTGTGCCTCGGGGGTTGTCTGGTGTGTGTCCAAAGCCAGCGGCTCTTTTGAGGCGGTCAGACATCTGTTTTCTTTTGAGGAGGACACGGAGCTCCGGAGTCTCATCAACACAATCAACTACGTATGACCTTCCCAATGTCTCAAGGGGTGAAGAAATGCCGCAGCCGTTTGATCGAAGTGCCGTGTCGGCCGTTTCTGGACTGTGCATAGAAAGAAAGAAAATGCAGAAAAGTAAAAAAATGCTCTAAATTGCGAAAATCATCCCAAAATTCCAAAAGAATTACGGAAAAGGCTGAAAAATGCATTAAAGAGGCAAAATGCCCTAAAAATGCAAAAAAATGCAAAAGTCATAAGAATCTGGGCACTAGTTAATACATTTTCCTCGCGATTTCTACACATTTCTGACTGAGATATTTACCGGTAACAAAAACTACAAGTTTTACTTTTCTTCTCGTGAGGTAAGATTCCTCATGTGATCAATATATTTTCCTGCCACAGGGAAATAATCTTTATCGCACAGATAACCTTCCACTTAGGCTGCCAAAAGCAATTTTTAAAATTCGGTATGGTATAAAGGATCACATTAACATCTCCCACATTTCCTAATTTTCTTCTGCTACAATTTGAAACTTAGGAAATGATAATAATGTCCCAACGACAATTTGACCAAAAATTACTGTCATAGCTACGGAACTATAAAGACAGGTTCAAAAATTAATAAAAATTCAATAAGCACTGCGACGACTAGACAAAACGCTACTTAGCAGAACGCCAAGCTTTTTGAAAGCCTAAAACCTTTAATAAAAATGTTATAACTGCGTTTGCTTAGAATTATTTAGAGAAATTGTTTCGAAGAAAATATTAAGCTCTTTACTAATATTTGTTTCAGAATTAGAAGACAAATTTTGTAAATCAAATTCAATCCCGTGTTCGTGCCGTGTATGACTGATATAAACCAGTGTATAGCGCATGAATAATAAATAGAAGAACGTATTTTTAGACACTTTAGTTTTTAACACATAACCGGTGAATATATTAAGGTTATTATAATCTGAAAAAATATACGTGTAAAAGTAAAATTAAATTGCCGTCCCGGCGGCGCAGTGAGGTCAGCGATGGATTCTGATTACTCGTCCGCGATGGGTGCGGGTTTGAATACCCGTGATGCATGTATGTTGTGTTTGCCTTACGCCACCAGCTCTCTTCCGTCCCTGGAACCAGTGTCCCTAAACTACGGACGGGCGATGGCTTATATCCCACTGAGTTGCTCACCGTGGTCGTTAAACCCCCAATAAAAAGAAAGCGTGATTTTAAAATTTACTTTACGAAACTCATTTACATTTAATTTTAGGTAATCCACGCGAATGTTCTGAAAACGATGCCTACTGTTTGTTTCATGCAGATTAAATCAGAAAATTTAACACTAAGGATATGCATATTTTAAATGTGATTGAGCTTCCTTAAAACGGAATAATACTGGTTTGCGTTTTAAAGAAAGCTCTAAACAGACAGCTGTGGATTGTCGAGAAATGAATGCCCTTGTATAAGGGAACTTATTAAATACACGGGTGTATTATACATACGAAATTTTAAGACGACAATTTGAACATTTCAAAATGCAGTTCATGTGTTTTCTTGAAAATCTGACACAAAGTTAGGAATTAATCAGCTGTGAATGAAACAAATACTTCCTGGGTTGAAAAAGTCCTCATAGTAAAAATTCCTTGTATTTTTGAAACAGGAGCGTACAGGTTATAGCAAACTTTAACAAGTGTCGCATAAGAAGCGAACGGAAGCTCATAATGATACGGAAATTGAGCGAACTAGTGGTCACAATTGACAGAAATGTGTTCATAAAAGTTCGACATAGGCGCCAGTACTGGAGAAATTGGATCACCAAGATACTTTTGCCTAATCAGTGTAGAGACTAAATTTCCCCGTTTACCGCACTTTTTTATGACCTCGTTTTATCAAACAAATGGTATTCTCCAAAATCTGTTTTTGACATTTTTGATGTATGTATTGTATTTTCTGGTTTCCGTAAGCTAAGTTGGCGCCTTCTTCATTAGGAAACCGCTTCTGGATCTATATTTATATGAGGTATTTTTATTTAAATTGACAGTAGAATATTTGAAAAAAAAACCTTTAAATTAATTATTAAATCTCTGTGTGTCAACTGTTTTTCGAGAAAACAGAATCAGACATATTTAATGAAGTCATTCGCATTGTATTTTCCGCATCAACTGGCGCACAGTCCGTATTTTATCACACCCACACTGACATACCCACTGTTAATCTCCAGTAAGTACGAGAATGTGGAACAGTATGAGAATAATTTTCGCACTATCTCCCTCTGTAGTTTTATATTTGAAACTGATAAATTAGTTTACTCTGTGTGTTAGAATTAAAGAGGAACTGATGTCCTTACAGAAAACTGGTTTTCCATGCTAATCCTGCCACGGACCATTCAGCCGGATAGCTTTCTACGACAATGAACGTTTTATGGGCCTCATAAAATGCGCTTCTACGACCGCAATCAAATGCTGAATATTTATAGCTGTATCTTTTATGTTTTAGATCGAACATTTGTCTACACAGTCGTTTCAGAATAGTATGACCACCCCGGAACCACATGTAGTCGCCCAGGCTAGTCACAGGGTGCACGTGACAAGGTCGACCACACGGAGCCCAGGACAGATGAGCCATGGTCCATAACGTGAGCACAATGGGCAGATGTATTGATTTGACGGACGTTCAAAATATGTTCATTGGCTACCGCGCCAAGGGTGGAAGCATCTCAGAAACAGCAGATTTCGTGGGCTGTTCGCGAGGTGCTGTAGTAAGGTTGTACCAAGAATAGACCGCCGGCACACCGAGTACCTCCCGACGCCATAACTGTTTAGCACAAAAGGCAATCGACCCCAGAAGAGAACGTCGCCTCGATCGGCAGGTAAAGGGCAAACGACGCGCAAAGTTTCAGCAGTCGAGAATGCAAATGAAAGGCTTGGGCACCCAGGTACCTGTCACCGATATCAGTAGAGCGAACCCGAATAGGTGTTTGGGGTCGAACTTGCGTCAAAGCGCCATTTTATCCCATGTTCATCGGCAACGACGCCTGCAGTTCACATGGGACTACCTTCATTGGGCAGTGGAAGAGTAGAAAAAGGTTGCCTTCTCCGTCGAATTGACATTTCTACACCACAGAAGTAACGGGCGGAGGCAGATACGTCGTCAGACACAGAAGAACTAACATTCGGACACGCTTGTTTGTCAATTACAACCTGGCGGTGACAGTTTCATGTCTGGGGGATACTTCCCTGCTATGACATTGGACCGCTGGCCCCATTGTATGGGTCCTTGGACGGCGATGGCTGCCTGCCCGTCCTCGCTCACCACATGCATCGCTTCATGTTGGACGTTTACCCTGATGGTGATGGTGTCTACCAACAGTACAATTCGCCGTGCCACGTAAGTAACGGGGTGCGTGATTGGTTTTAGCAAAATGACAGCGATGTCTCCGTTCTCCCTTGGCTAACGAAGTCGTCCGACCTCAATCCCATATAACACTTGTGGGACTATTTGAATTGACATGTTTGGAGGGACTATGTGGGGCTATTTGAATTGACATGACGTGCCGACACACAACCACGTCATTTGCGGGTCCTCCGTGCTCTTCTGCAGTCCGAATGGACAAGTGTGCCCTGGCAACCTTCCAGGACCTCATTGGTCCTTGCCACACCGGCTTGCAGCTGTCATCCGGGTCAAGGGTGGTTATTCCCATTATTAGCTAGATGGTCATATTATTCTGATACGACCGTCTATATATGATAATAATAATAATCGATTTTATCTTTTTTGTCCAACATTCCTTTCAAAACTTTTGCAGTGCAAATAACTTAAAAATCAATCCAAATAGCGAGTTGCGACGCATTCCCGTGGATTCTTTTCTAAACTCTACTGATGAACGTTGAGTTTTTGCTCTTTGGGTTTGCCAAAAATAGTTAATAATATTTTTTTCGAAAGAAAAGGAAAAATGTTCAGCCCTACACTGAAACCTCCATAACTTTAACAGACGATCTATGAGGAATAAGATATTGAAACCTCTGCTGAGAAAAAAATTACCTTTAGAATGGGGTTGCGGTGGCTGAAAGTTAATTTATTTTTGTCCTACTTCAAGCTGAATGACACATGCATATAATTTTAGAATTATTGATTTTCACCTCAGTGTACACGGGGAAACCTTCCTTGGTATCAACCTTGGAAATCTACGTGAATTTAGTTTTCTGAATAACAAATTCATACATTTATTTTCATTTGAACGAATAAGTAATTTTAAAACAGATACGAGAGCATTGTGTGACAGTGTGTGCTGCAAATACTTTTAGTTTTTCTACATTGCTCCCCACCTTCTAAGTGAATCTGAGCATCTTTATTCCTCATTGCTCCATTGACAATGTCACATTCCGAAAATGGGGTATTCACTAAATATGAACAGGTTAATGAAACTGTTGTCCATAATTTTCTAATTCCGCTTGCGTGTAAAGAACGGGATATTCGCATACGCGTCCGTCCCTACTTTCGCAGCGAACTCCGAATTACCTTCAAACCCAAACCCATTTTTTAAAATTTTACCAGCACAATTGTGAAAATACTCCTCGCTTAAAATTCAATCCCAGTGAGTGTACGATCGTTACATAAGGACAACATCGAATAAACCAATGGAAGATAATTGCTGTTAAAGGATCTGTGTCGAAACCTAAAGAAAATGGTAAATGCATATGGGAGTAATTCAAGGAGTTGTGTCGATACAATTATTCATGGACATTGCAAAGTGTTTTGTGATATTTCACATGGTATCACAGATCACATTCGCGCACCGAATCCTGCCAAAAACTTGGCAGCCAAATATCAGGTAGCAAATTAAAATCGATGGTAAATTTGAAACTTAAATCAAGTTTAAAACTTACCATCGAGCCCAATCTCGATTCTAGACAACTAGACAGATAATTCAGCAGCCTAAAAAGCGGACATACACTCGATGCATCCATTCATTTACCTTCATATACAGTTTCTTAAAGGAGGACAGAATCTATCCTTAAGACGACACGACAGCCACATCCTAATCCAACAAACGTTTCAGTTATTGCTATCCCTAATGCTCTTCGAAATGCATCAAGAAATGTTAATTTTGTGGTAAGATACTGGTGAGGTGATCGAATATTAATGATGGCAAAAATTAATTATCTGGACCCGAGATGGAAATACGTAGCGGGTGAACGGGTCGACAATTTCTGTGGCTTGTCAAACGAGTTGGGCCAAGGTGTTCTTGACATAATTCGACCCGCTTTTATTTCCGTTTTATTTTTGAAAAGCCAAAAAAAAGTTGTTTAAAAAAAATGATTTCTGTGAAATTTTGCGCTCGATAATCCTGTCTGTGGACTGAAAAATGATTTGTCATGCATTATGACGGATGAGTGTCATCAAAAGGAATCGTGTACCTTCGTTTTGAGGGGCAATGATTAAAACAACATCCATATGTTGGAAACACTCAACTCATCATAAACGTGTGAAAATTGGTGTTGTCATGCAAGATATTCTGAAGCTTGATATGTTATCAAGGAAACAGCAAAAATGAAATTAACCTTCAAAATGTTGCTTAATTAAAAAATAATGCTGTATCGCCATCAAAATTAGGTAGAACAGCCTTCTCTTTACTGTGGAGGGCCTTTTTGACTCTCCCAAATGTGTTTGAAAACATGTATAAAACACTAAGGTTATGTCTTGCAAATGAAATACAGCAGTTTCAATCGTTCCTCTAAACAAGTGAGTAAATTATTCGTTCCTATATACCAAGGATACCCACTGCCGGGAGAATTTTTCAACGTCCTGTATGTAAATTATAGTTCAAAGCAGATTTGTCCGGGCCAGACACAGATCCGCGTCGCGTCCAGGTCGGTCGACTCTGATCTGGACATCTTGGAGCGACATCGGCCCTCGTTTCTAGACACAACATTTAATTTGCACCGGTCCTGTTTTTCCAAGTATATACGTTTCAAGTGGTGGTTGAACGTAACAGAAGACTCTGGTTTATGCTTTATTGCAAGATAAAAGCGAAAGTAATGATGTTCGGATATTTCAACAAATTCTCAACTTAAAATCTAATTTGAAAACTTACCAGTACACTAACGGATTATGAAAACACTTTTCGTAATGCAGTGTATTGACACTGCATTTATATATTAGTATACTGTATTATATATACGTTATATAATTATATAAATGTATTATGTATAATAATGTATTTAATGGTGCTGTATTGAAGAGATGCATACTACACCTCGGACAGTGTGCTTATCAAAAAAAGTTCAAGTACATAATTTAATTGAAGCCAAAAAAAAACAATAAATAATCTATGACGATGTAAAAATGCTATCGACTTTGAACTTCGTCACAGTCTTGAATACGATTGCGGCTTTCAAAATTCGGTTGTCCCTTGTCGTGACAGCATGGATGCCATCGTTGACTAATAGGAGGAACACTACATTGAGGGACGAACACGTGATCATACAACTTCGGTATTTCCTTTCGGAGCGCTCAGAATATACTTATCTAAAATCTTCTTCGCACATATGAATCGGGTGCTACTGAACTAAAATGATGTGCGAAATATGAGTGTGTCAGCAAAATATCAGTAATTTGTGAAGAAAAATTTCCAAAAAATGGATTGTCCTTAAAATAACCACTCTTAACATTTACCCTTTAACAAATTTTACAATATTGAAACTACAATTAAATCCCGCAAACGTAGAGCACAAGGTTTATTTAAACAATTCAAGAATTGATTTCTCGAATGCTTCCTCAGAGAAATGCGGCATATATAGAACAAAGTTTCTAATGTTAGGTATTTGCAAAACTGAGATCTAAATCTGCAGATAAATAAAAGGGAAAATTACATACTGTATTACACTAAATGGCCACACTTTGTTGCGCGATTTTTATACCATGGATGAACAAAAGTCGTATAGTCCAAACACATGACAGTCATTAATATAAGAATTGGTTTTTATAAGGAAAAGTAAAAATCTGAATCCACACGCCTTTCTAAAGCATCGTCTTTACGTGACATATTTGCATGTTTTTAACGTTGTGCTCTTTCATTAAAATGACAACACCATCCAGTTTAGGAAAACAGGATTTATCCTTGCTGAAAACGCCTGACCAACATACTAGGGAAATTCTCTGAAAATTATGTTTAGGAGGAAAAACGTTATTTTCATGGTGTCTTTAGTAATAGGTACAATGCTGTTCTGAGGTATCGTCTTCACATGACCTAATCACATTTCCTGGACAGTGGTTTGATCTTTGAATCTCAAAACGTAAAGAAACCGTAAGAACTAGAAGAATATTTCGTATCTCGGTGAGGCATGTACGCAGTGTTTGTCTTACGCAATTGGCTCTAAACTTTCCCAGAAACTAGTGGCTCTAAATCAATGGCGGGCAACCGATAGCAAAACGTCGAATTGCTCACGGTGGTCGTCCACCCCCTCCCGCCCCCTAAATAATTTCCAAATTTACACACATAATGGAGAAACAGGAATAAAGGTTTCACTAATTTGTCCGTAAAACTATAAATATTAAAAAATAATATATTTTTCCACTTGACAAAGGTTTTCTTTTATTTATCAAAGCGCCTGATTTAGGCTTAGTATTTTTAAGTCATACTTCTGATGTTGGAAAACAAAGCAAATTTATGTATTTTATACTGTCTCACATAATAAAATACAAATTTGGTTTGTGGAGTTTAAGCACGAAATTTCATCAAATGAAGGAGAAAGACACCTGAACGTTTGAAAAATATTTGATAGAATTTCAGTAAATTTTCAATCTCTTCATTAGAAGGTTGAAAGTCATAATAATTAGTAAAGGTTCAACAATTCAATTTAATCATTAAACAGCTGTGCCAACCAGTACAATGAATAGTAGTGAAAATATTGAAACCCTTCATGAACAAAGTCATTCGTAGAGAGTCGCGGGCTACTTGCATTGTTGTTCATGCGAAATTATTCAACATTTTATTATTAAATTCAATTTTTATTATTATTGTTAGTTTGGTTAAAACCTGTATCTAGAAAGTTTTATAGCATGACTGAGAGTTAGCTGAGACAGCTCTTCCTGTAACGGAAAGCCTAACACCTTGTTTATCACGTCATCATAAGTGGACCACAGTTTTATTTCCTGTGTTCGTATATCGACGAGAACAGGCAGTGACTAAACAGATGGAACAGCAGATGCTGTTCCATCTGTTAACGGTACTTTGGGCCACGAAACTAACTAGGTTATCAATAAGAGCATAACTGTCTTGACTAGCGGCATAACTCAAGGACATCTACAGCTGTTCAATAAAAAAATGCCGTCGCCTTTTCAACACAACGAGCAACAAAAACGACTACATCTGAACACGTGTTAATCTGCCTTTTCAGTATACACCAGAAACCTCGAAATATCGTTGGATTACGTTTACTTTGAGCAAATATGAGGTCAGCTTAAATGATGTAAAAACTGAGTTCTTAGTCTTTCAGTTACAGGGAGCATTTTCTGAGCGTGACGAGAACCAATTTATAAATTTCATAACAAAATAAAAGAGAAACTGACTGAACCTCAGTCGTAGGATCTTAAAGACACTGAAATATCTGCGCAGTTATCAGGACAACAATTTTGGATATTTACTGAATTTGGCAGTTCAATTTGTTTTAAGATCACTCTCGTTTACGGCTGAAGTGGTATCTCCCCTCCTCACACGGATTAGCTGCTTAATCTTAGAGCAATTTCTTTTTCTTGACATCTCTGTGAGCTTTTTCTTCAATTCTAATTCTTCATCCCCTTTCCTATCTCTTGTGACATAAAGACATCCTGGCTGTTCCCTCCTATCACCGTGTAGTCTGAAAAGCATGTGGCAAGCAGTTAAGGGTCAGCAGACCTTGATGTCTACACGTTCGCTTTTGTTACGAAACGGCTCCGATGCATTGGAACTAAATCTAAGTTTATGGAATTCGGTTCGTTCTTTCCGAAGCCAGCTATTCTTCCGACAGAACTACATTGACCTTCACTTTAACACTGCAACTTGCCTTTTTGACATTTGCGTCACCTCAGTGGTACGATACAAATTACTGTACTACCTGATTTCTTAATGGGATTTTTTTATCATTTGCATAATCCAAAACTTACATGAAAAACTGGATTCGAACTGGAAAATCTTATATCATTTCTAGCTTTAGATTCATATTATAGGTAAAAAAAGTGTACTGTATTAAGAACCGTTATAGATATAAGTGAATATAAGTTCACAAATATTTACCGCATGGGTACATGACTGCATGTGACGGCGTTATGGACTTGGGCTTTAAAAATATCTATTAAGACTACATTTGAATTCATAAGACTAATTCTGAATGGAAAAGCTCCAGAGGCCAAGGGTAAGAGTTTTCTGAGTGTATGTGGAGCAAAGACGATTATAGACGATACTATGTCGGCTGAGCCCTTTGATGAACAGAAACTGCCAATCTCATTTCATAAATTAACCAAATTTAAAGAAAATAAAAACCTACTGTCTTTTTCCTGTGTTCCTTTTTCATCTTCTTTATTCTTTTTTTATGAAATAATTGTGAGGTTTTGGGAAACTTCCCCACTATAGTTCCATCAAATCACGACACTTAAATAATGGACGGACTGGACGACCTCATAACACACACATATTAAATCTGTTGTACACTTACAATTGATATAGAATACAATAACAACGGAACCTACTCGTTCCGCTAAGAAATACAAACATGGCGAACACCAATTGAACACACTTCGGCACACCGCCCAGTCTCGGTGTTTACACTTCAGAACTCACTGTGGCTCTACTTCTTGTCTCTGGAAGCATGTTTTAGTGCCGCGCCGACGTCCGACGCTCACGCCACCCAGCGGTCGTTCTTCTGCGTAGCGATCTCGGCATTTCACCATCATGACGTCTCATACCGAAAACCCATAGTCTCGGCCATGCTGATTAGGCGCTGTCCTCAGGTGCTCCTGCATCCGGTAGTGTTCTGGGCATTTAAACAACAAAAGAAAACAGTTAAATAAAACACATACTCACAGTTATTGAAAAAGGAATTGAAAGTCCTTCAGTGACCTCCTCTAGGCCATGGCTTCATATGGTCCGCTGCAGTAGATGTGTTGTTCGGTCCTTCGTGGTTTTCCACTTTCTCGACGTCGTACCGATCCTTTGGCTTAACTGCCTTGATAGGATAAGGTCCAAAGAACTTGTGTCGCCGATTTAACACTGCACCGAACTGCGTCCTCTGAATTGCAACTAGGTCGTTGACTTTATACAGTTTAAGTGGTTTCGTTTCATGTTGAATTGTCGACTATTTTCCTGTTGTAGTCTCGAAATATTACTCTTGGCGTCTTCACGCATATCATCTCTATCACGTAGTGTGCAGTTTAAATGTTCCTCTTCTAACAGTTCTCTAATTTTTAACTCTCCAGCATTCTTCACTTTAACGCCAGTCATCAGTTCAAATGGGGTGTATTTAGTGCATCTTGAAATCGTGCTATTTTTTTTAAATTGGCACTTTTGGTTTTGTTTGGCTTGTAGCCATGCACAAGATTCGAAACTTTTCTGCGCATTTCCAAATCTCGTATATGATCCAAGTTCAACATGCTCGAATCTTCCGTCACACACGCAACGTGCAGCAAAAAATTATTAAACACGTTCTCATTTCACTAACCTGAAGCGGTGATAACAGTCTGCTTGCTTGACCGGCTTGGCTCCCACGACGCCAGCATCGGACCTTGACACACTTTCATCTTGGCAAACAGGTTTGCAAGGATTATACACTGAGCGTTGAGGCTATTCGAAACTGCTGCCGTCACTTCGAAAACAACGTCAGAACTCTTTAGTGAGATCTGGAACTTTGCTAGGGGAACTTCATGTTTATCATTAAAACAATTAGAAAGAATTACTCTATCTGTAATGAATTAGCTTTATTTTCTTTCCGCTAAGCTAATTCATATGAATGATTCTCTTCCTACCAGCTAGCTAATGATATACTTGTACTAAACTGCAAAATAGTGAATTAAAAAGGTTGTTACTAGTTAATTACGAACGTAAACAAAGTCTTAACGCTGGTTATTTATGGTAATGAATAAATGTTATAAACCTAACAGCCAGACAGAGGTCTGACAAAAACTATGAATTGAGAAAGACTAACTTACAGTAACTTCTTTATTATAAGACTCTTGGTCAACTAAAGCACACACACAACTTGTTTTACACTAATGAAGAATCTCTCCTCATAACAACACAATCTCTCCTCGTATTATAAACTTTCTCCGTAGACAACAACGCTCTCTCATAAAAACAACAAAAGCTCTCCTCATAACAACACAAAAACTCTCTCTAAGTCTCGATGAACGCGCCTATATACTAGCTACCACCACGTCATGACTTACACACATTGCCAGATCTCATTCTGCGGGTGAAATAATATTTCGTTCAGTAAGAAGATAATTTACATAGTAAAATAAAATAACCAGAGATAGTAAAATCAAAAGGAAAGTGAATATAGAGTATACGTTACATATCCTCTGTTATTTTTTGGCGTGGACCACATTGCTATTCCCTACCGCAATTTGGGCGCCTGAATCAATAAGTGCAGTTACTTCTTTACCATCAATCAAGATGTCAACATACTCCAGTTCGTTTATAAAACCTTTTCTCTCAACGGGCTGTTCCGATTCCAGTACATTAACTGAACTTTCACCCCGCCCGTATTGCTCACTTACGACTTCCGGTTGTCCTCGAAAACGCTTAGAACAAATTTTTGCAAAATGTGTTCCTGCACAAATGTAACAGCTGAGTTTTCCCTTATTTTGCACATAGTTATTTTTGTTGGATCTTTCGTACCGTACATTCTTAAAATTTCCGCTTCCACCATAAACTCGTATTATCCACCGATTTGTACTCAATCCCTTGAACATCATTTAACGATTTTCTTTTCGACACAAAATAAACATCGCACTGTTTCGCTAATCTTACAGGGTCAAACCAACTTTCTTCCTGCCTAATCCCTATGTGTGATGCCGTGTCTCTGTCTAAGGTTTAATACAATTTGTCCGCCACCATGAATTTGCATAAGAAATTAAAATCACTAACCTCACGCAGTTTACAATAATACTCAAAGTTTGCTGTTAATCTCGATGCGAATTGAATATGTGTTTCACTCGGCTGTCGACGAGCTTTCCGAAAATTATTCAGGCATTCCTGCGCTGTCGGTTGAAACTCTCTTAATATCAGCGATATAAGCTTCTCATAATCTGTCATCTCTTCCTCTCTGATGTAAAGCAATACGTTGCTAGCTTTTTTTAAAGAGAAGGTTTATCAAGATCTCGGACCTCATGTCCAGTGGCACCCGTTTTATAACAAAAGCTCGTTCCACAGATTGGAAAAACAAATTGAGATTTTCTGGTTTAACTGGAATAGTCATACTCAGTGTACGAACACTTTTAGTCAAGTTTTCAAATCCCGTATTATCACTTCCCTCATTTCGCTCCAATGCCGGACGGCTTCGAATACTTTCCAGTTCTACTTTCTTCTCCAATTGCGCTAATTTGATTTTTTCCATCTCTTATACTCGATCATTTTCAGCCTTTGCCTTCCTCTCTTCTATTATAGAACTTAAGACGTCTTTTAAAAAATCTGGATCATCTTTATAGATTTTAGTGCTCTCTATTTTTAGTTTTAAATCAACTATAGTCGCTCCTGTTGTTACCGTTTCACCGATCTCTTGTGCTACTTAATTAAGTCTTCTTTACGAGAATTTGTATACATAGTTGACAAGAAAGCTTACCTTCAAGACGTGAAATAAAAGCTCCGCCTTTACCACTGCGTAATCCACAGGCGATTCGGAACGAATCTCACTCGCTGACACCAGAATTATGGAGGTATTGGGAAACTTCCCCACTATAGTTCCATCGAATCACGACACGTAAATAATGGACGGGCTGAACGACCTCTGAACACACACATATTTAATAAGTTGTACCCTTACAATTGATATAGAATACAATAACAACGGAACCTACTCGTTCCGCTAAGAAATACAAACATGGCGAACACCAATTGAACACAATTCGGCACACCGCCCAGTTTCAGTGTTTACACTTCAGAACTCTCTGTGGCTCTACTTCTTGTCTCTGGAAGCATGTTTTAGTGACGCGCCGACGTCCGACGCTCACGCCACCCAGCAGTTATTCCTCTGCGTAGAGATCTCGGCATTTCACCATCATGACGTCACATACCGAAAACCCACATAAATATATTATGACTGTTCAAGTATATCTAAATATGAAGGGACAACAAAGACTAAGCATAACAGAAGGGGAAATTTTTGGCATTAGTTACCTTGAACTGTGATGTGTATTCTATATAACATTCATTTTTAGTTCCTGTTATCAATGTAAATTTAAGTTTGTTCTCCTTACGAACTTTGCAAACTTAACGCAACATTTTCTCTCTCGCTGAATGTTTTCTGGCCACCTGAACTTAGGTCAAGAGTAGAATTGCGTATGAGTGCAACAAAGATAAGTAGGTTGTTCACGATATATGTAGAAGGCTATTTCCCAGTAGACGTATTCTGTCGTTCGTTAGATGAGGCTGTTTCTTGTTAGCCCCTTTGAGTAACCTGTTAAAACACTCTTTCTTGTTACAAATCGATTAGTTTGTCATTCTGTTTGGATAAAGAAGATAAAGTTTAATTTTCTAATTAATGAATTCGGTCAAACTTAATTTTTGAAAAATAGTGAAATATTTTCAGTGTATTCAAGAATCAATTGTGACCAGAGTCAAATTACTAGTGATTTAATGATGCATAAGAACAACCTACGATTTTTGAATTACCTAAGGTAGATATGAATGAAGGCAAACTCTGTAAGTAATTTTGTTTTGACTGAATCTATAGACGTATACTTGAAGTGACACTTCTGTGCTTAATTAAGGACATTAAAGTTCAAGCTATCCTGGAATCAAATAAGACTAACCAGGTATAATAATTTAGATCGTACTCCCCAGTGAAATTGATGTTGGGAAGTAATTAGAACATTCAGACTATCGCTACAACCAAGAACGTTACAAAATATTAATAATAAATTTTCTGTAGAACAGACACAAAAACAAAAAGGGGAGGCAGCCTAACAAATGAATGTTGCTTATTACAAAGGCATAACAGCAGAGAGTATTCAAAATATTTTATAGGAGTGCATATAATTTGAAGCTGGTTCAGTTAAGAAAGATGTTAGGGACATAATGAATAACAGAAAAGATTGCTCTATTAAGGCTATTGTTGTCGCAGGAAGGGTGGGTGCTCCAATTCGCAAATTGCGGTATAAATAATTAATTATAATGGGATGCGAAAATTGTGTTCCAGAGGTAAACGGCGCTTACTTTTTTTTGTACAAGGAATCGACACAGTACAGTTTCGCACATAGCAACCAATAATATGTGGATCAATCATAAAAAAACTCTAGGATTTTACGTCTTGCACTCCGACGCCAATTGGCTGTAACAGGAGACATTCTTCCTTCAGCACATGCATGCCATTGGCCTTCAGAATGAATAGGGTGTCTCTAAGATACCAAACACTACTGTATTACCGATGTTTTTCTGAGCTGAGGTACCGTATTTTGTTAATTTCACAAATTGCAGAACGGCTTCCTGTAAACATATCAACCACATTGCGATCCTTGGTGCCAGAAATAATCCATAGTTGTGCCTCCTACGGGTAGAACAGAGATCAAGGTATAACACACAGAAGGTTAAAAAACTTTCACGGTCTCCTTCTGTATTCGGCCACCAGCGAGTTCCAAATCAGATGTGGCAGCACGTCCGCGCTCCATCCTCTCTTCCGATTTCGCGTTTTCTCATCCTCTCACCTCGCGCAATACATGCTCGCTCCGGTGTGTTGTGTGCTGTGCAGTTGTTGTGTTTCATATTGGAAACCATAAGTTCTTTAGGTAAGCTTTTAGAATTGTTTTACACGTAAATTTTGGGGTTTAGAATAAGACATAGCGCTAGCCAATAACACTTTGTGTTGATCTGGGTTGCTTTTCTTTGGATCCGATTGTGTAGTTTTATTGATGTTATTGAGCAAGTATTTATATTGCCGGCTCTCTTGCTATATCATCAGCTGTTCCTCCTCCGGTAGGAGGCAACACAGCTGACGGTATAACTAATCTCAAAATTAACAATGCACGGTCTGAGTCGCGAAAGCCAGATTTATCACACATAAATAAACGCAATAGCAAACGCCGCGGATGGATACACATCACTCTTGCAAAAAGCTTGAACTTCTTCGGTACGTATACGGAAATTTAACAAATAATCACCAGAAAAGGATAACATTAGGGCAGCTTCGGGATCGCTGGAAAGACATCAGGTGCAGACAGAACAACGCCCAGCAAAGAAATACCTATAGGTCAGACAAAAATGATAGTAATCATACATTCATTCTGTTTAATGGAATGCATTTGGAATTGTACCTCAGAAGTGCTACGTGTCCGGCGGGTTTGTCTACGGTTTCCTTTGTGACTCTTTATTTGCCACTACGTGATATAAGTAGTTACACAACGAAATGCAAAATAACGAGTGCATGTCTGTCAGAAGAAGAATATCAGATTTTCGAAAAGTGAAATGGAAATAAAGTTCTTCGTTTGTTTGGACCGTTTCTAATAAGCAGTTGGACTGACTTTTTAAGCTGCCATGGGTTCAGAAGTAGACATAGGTTTAGCCAATGGCGTTTTTAGTTGGATTGCCTAAAGTTGCTTGGGGTGGATTGAATGGTTTTACTACACATTTATTTTTCTTTGGATTGGATTGTGTTGGATGGCTTTATTGCGTATGTGTTTATATTGTGGGCCCCTAGTTATGTACTCAATTGTGTCCCTCGTACGGCACATGAGAGTATGACACACCTGAAAGTTAACAATCCGTGGTTTAAATCCCAAATGCTACGCTCTCGGACCTAAAAAACATGTCTGCAAACGCAGCGCATGTATGCATTCAGCACTTTCGAAGTACTTCCACATTTAATAAACAGAACAATATGCCAGAAGTTCAACTCAACCTAAAACAAAACGATTGGTTAATATTTAATTCAAACAAAGGTTTTCGCTTTTTCCACGTTCATAAGTGAGTCACGGAAAAATTCTCATTGGCCGCCACCGGAAGTCGAACCCAGGGTCTTCCAGTTATGCGCCGGATATGCTTCCGCTACACCACAGCGGCCTCGATTTCCTCCAGACTCACACACGCTAACTGCCAAGCCAAGTTGGCAGGTTGCTTCTTGGAGCCCCGCACAATGCTGGGGATTCACCAAAGATGGTAAGCAGCAACTGAAGAAGTAATTAGAAGGCGAATTAATAATTAATACAGACATTTAACGTGGACCAGGAAATTCAAACAAAGGTCTTCGCTCTTTCCACGTTCATAAGTGAGTCACGGAAAAATTCTCATCGGCCGCCACCGGGAGTCGAACCCAGGGTCTTCCAGTTACGTGCCGGATATGTTTCCGCTAAACGTTGAAAGAGCGAAGACCTTTGTTTGAATTTCCTGGTCCACGTTAAATGTCTGTATTAATTATTAATTCGCCTTCTAATTATTTCTTCAGTTGCTGCTTACCATCTTTGGTGAATCCCCAGCATTGTGCGGGGCTCCAAGAAGCAACCAGCCAACTTGGCTTGGCAGTTAGCGTGTGTGAGTCTGGAGGAAATCGAGGCCGCTGTGGTGTAGCGGAAGCATATCCGGCGCATAACTGGAAGACCCTGGGTTCGACTCGCGGTGGCGGCCAATGAGAATTTTTCCGTGACTCACTTATGAACGTGGAAAAAGCGAAAACCTTTGTTTGAATTTCCTGGTCCACGTTAAATGTCTGTATTAATTGGTTAATATTTACATTTCCCGATGACCAAGGTAGTAAGGAATCATTTGTTACTTTTAATGAATATGAAAAGATATATCTTCCAACAGAAAAAGTAGTTATTATATTTACCTTGTTAGACGCACTTTCCGTACGTGTGTTTCTCCATAGGTTTTGGGCGAAATAACGCTGTCTTTAAATGTTTTCTTTTGTGAAGTCCGGATGTTATTGAAACTCGTGTTGATGTAATGCGCATTCGTGGGGAAGCACTTCGCGCTTTGAAACTAAGCAAAGAAATATATCGTACACATAAACGCTGTCATGAAGTGCATTTCCATATTTTTCGAAACACATCTTTGTGACGTTCCTTTTTTCAAAAGATATTTTGCACTTAAATACATTCCTCACTTCTTTTGATTTCTTGATGTGCTGGCTAATATTTGAATCAGAACGTAATCCTCGGCAAACATTTTCTTTCTGTAAATAAAATCATAGGTACACTTACTTTCTATTGCCGCCTATATCAAAAGCAAGGAACGTTCTTCTTATCAGAATTACTTTAAATTTTCGAAGTTAAAGAAGTCGGGAGCACGAAACGTGAGATATCGTAATGGAGCATAGCAAGAAAAGTAGTGTGATGAGTTGTGCAAGACCCTGAGTAAGAAACGGATTCAATAATGTTTAAAATTCATTCCGTGTTATCCGTCATGATTTCATTGCTGATCGCTTTATCCTTTAGAGGCAACTGATTTCTGCCATATAAACTGCTGCCTGCCTGACACTTCGGATCTGTTCACTTATTGCGCACACACGATATATTTAGGTGAAATAGTAGAAACGAGACGAATAGCCTGCAAAATAATTGCCTCCCATCTTGTTGTCACTTACGCCATTACCAAAGCAGACTTCCCTGTTTCACTTGGTATAGCGAAACTGCCTTTTTTTGCAGATGGTCGGATTCTAACTCACGTCTTTCTTTTACTAAACAAAATCTGATGACTGATTGTACTTCTAGCGTGCAATACTTTTCAATAACATGATCCACTTCATTCGCTTTACAACCGCAGACTACTTATCGGATATCACCAAAGAACGTGGGATAGCGACTCGTCATAAAGATGACATACTCAGGAACGTACGTCACACTTGCTTGCACATATCGTGTATTAACGCCTCGTGTACCTCTAATATCGGACCAAACTTGTAAATAGTAATCTTTAGGTTACGGTAATTTATTGAAATTATAAAATATTTACCATAAAAGAATTTAAAATTTCGCACGACATTTCAATGTTACAAAACTGTCATTCACTAAAAAACAAAGTTCACTTCATTATGTTCGATCTTGAATGCATTTGATTTGCTTTTTAGTTCAGTTCCTACATGCAAGCAGAGTCCAATTCTTTTTCGTTAGGAATCACATACATCATTTTAATTTTTTGAACGAAGTAAAAAGGAAAAGGTAACATTTTCATTTTTTTTAAAAAGGTAATATGTTCTATATGTTCAAGTGTTCTGTACTGGTAGCATTCAATTTCTTCAAATACAACTTTGCAAAATTATTGAGGTTTTCAAATGCATGCAATGTACATTTTATGTCATCACAGCAATATTCGGGATCTAAAAATCCAAATACTTGCAGTTTGTAATTGAAATAATATATTATATTTTAAGACACACGAAATACAATTTGTCTTGAAGTTTAAACCAGCTTTAAATTGGAATAACGCCTTTAATAAGGCTTCCGTTAGAAACTGGAGATTTGTTGTTGAAGAGGCTTCAGCTAAAGTCAAAGTTTTTTTTTATTTTGCCCCCAGGTGAAAAAGTGTGCATTATTTAATTCGATAAGGCATCAATAAATTGGAATATTTATTTCCACTCGCTAGCGGGTGCAAAATCATTGGAAAATATACACTTCGTGGACAAAGATTTCTATTATAAATAGTCAGATACATTCAAACCACGTTTCGAAACAATGAGAAATTTTCAAATAATTTGAGCCAAGATATCTGAAATTTCATTTGTCTTCGCAAATAAATGAACTCTTCGTTGGAATGTGGATACTGTTTCACCTTATTCCAAAGCAAGATTCCTTTTTTTCTGGGTCGCATTCACAGTAGTGAAGTGTGGCTTGTGTGCTGGTGCTCTTATATTATAAATAACCCACACTGTGCAGTGCATAGTTATGGTATAAACTTTTCCTACTTCAGCAGCGATGAAAACGGCGGAGAAAAAACGGGAGTTCTTAACATTTCTTACCATGGCTCTTCTGTCACGTCCCGTCAGTTTGTGCAGCGTTCCTGAACGTTTTTTTTTTTTTGCTGCAGTTGCTCCGGTCTGCTTCCATCTGTTCACGACATCACTTGCAGTCGATTTTGGCATGCTTAGTTTAACTGCAATACTGCGTGTGGAAATGCTACCTAAATGAGATCCTATGACCAGCGCACGCTGGAACTCGGAAAGTTCACGCCCACGCAGTGTATCTCCTTCAAAGTTACTGATAACACGACAGAATATCTCAGCTTCATATACGTACTTCTCCAGTCACAGAACTTCTTTCAGAGCAACCGTTCTTTGCACTTATGCAAATATTGGGTAGTGTTGAATGCTTTTGATAATATACACTTCTGGCCACCCGGAATGCAACATCAAGAAGGACACGAGACAGCAAACCCAGATTTGCTGGACACATGACAACAGATACAAAGATGAAACGACTGAGCTTACAGGCCCGTGCGACTTGCGGAACACGCAGATATCAATAGTTCGTGTGGCCCCCATGCTGGCAATAACGGCCGCTACACGCCGCGGCATCCAACAAAAAAGATTTGGATGTGGGCTTGGGGTATGTCGGTCCAGGCTGCTTCCACACGTTGCTACAGTTCATCAGGCGTAGCCGCGGGTGGTGCTTGCCGTGCCACTTGGTTGCCGATCAGCGACCAGATGTGTTCGATGGGCAACATGTCGGGAGAACAGGCGGGCCACGACAGCAGTGACACCTGGTGGTCCGTGAAGAATTGTTCCACGAGGCGTGCCACGTGCGGGCGCGCATTGTCCTGTTAAAACGTGGCCGCTGGCAGGTCCTGCAGGTAAGGGAGGACTACAGGCTCCAAAACGTCGGATATGTAGCGGTGCCTCTTTAGTGTACCGGCGATGCGTACCAGAGGGGTGCGGGTGTCATATCAAATTGCGCCCCAAACCATAAAGCCAGGCGAAGGACCGTTATGGCGATGCATAATGCAGGCGTAATACAGTCTCTCGCCGCGGTGCCGTCACACGCGGATCCGACCATCGTGGTGTTGCAGGCACAAGCAAGATTCGTCGGAGAAGACAATGTCGTGCCATTCCGTAATCCAGGTGCGGCGTTCAACGACCCACTGCCGCCGCACTCGCCGGTGGTGTAACGTCAATGGTAATCGGAGCAATGGGCGCCGTGCGACAAGTCCCCGCTCCTGCACACGACGTCGAACGGAACGTGCTGTCAGAGGTTGCTGCACAACACACCCTAATTCCTGCGCTAACGTTCGTGATGTGGTGGTGCGAGCCGTCAATTCCCGCCGAACAACATGCCGGTCCTCTCGTTTGGTGGTAGGCCGCGGCTGCGGCAATTGCCCACGTTGGTCCGTCCGTACCTCCTGCACCCACCAAATCAATACTCGCCTCATTTTGGCTTGATGTTGTCTCATACGGGCGCCGATGTCTCGGTACGACAAACCGCTGTCGCGATAAGCCACTATTCGTCCTCTGTCAAACTCCGAAATGTGCTGGAATGACTGCCGTACTCTTCGACGAGGCATCAGGAAGCTTCCAACGTACAGGTCCGGTGCCACAACGCACTTCCACTACTTACGCCCCGCCTTCTGTGCATCCTTCTTATAGTGCTTCTCGGTGGCGTGCCGGGCGCACATGATTTGCATATGCCCTGCAATGCTAATCGTTTGCATGACCTCTCGCGGGCCACGCATGCTGCGAAATTCAGGCCAATCGGATGCTTCTTTCTTGATGTTACATTTTGGGTGGCCAGCAGTGTATATATATCATCATCATCATCATTGTCAACAATTATCAATCCGCTGCTCGACGAAGTTCTCTCCAGGCCTCTTCCACAACGGTCTGTCTGGTGCCAGTCACCTCCATTGTTACACCAGCATACTTTCGAATTTCTTCCACCCATCTCCCATGTAGTTTTCTTCTGGGTCTTTTCCTGTCCCTTGGAATCCAATCTAAAATGCCGACTGTCCATCTACGGTCCGTTCTTCTGGCAGTTCTTCTGGCAGTATGTCCAGCCCACTGCCATTTCAGGGATTTTATTCTGATCATGATGACTTCCACTCTTGTCATTTTTCTGATCCACGAGTTCCTCTTCTCATCTCTCATGGTTACACCAAGCATGCATCTCTCCATGCTCTTTGAGTTGTCTGCAGCCTTTGTATGTCTCTTTTAGTTAAAGTCCCAGTCTATGCACCATGCGTAAGCACTAGAAGGATGCATTGATCAAACACTTTTCTTTTAAGACATAATGGCATATTGCTCTTGAAAATTATGCTGTTTCTTCCACAAAATCTCCAGCCAAGTTTTATACGCCGATTAATTTCTTCATGAATGTGACCTTCACTTGATATCTGCTGTCCAAGATAAACGTACACATCTGTTATTTCCAGCTTTTCTCCATCAATCGATAAATCTTCATATCTTGTAAAAGCATTGTGCATCACTTTTGTCTTCTGAAAGTTCATTTTTAATCTCACTTCTTTACTCTTGTCAGCAAGTTCCTAGATCATAATCTGCAGCTCCGATGGGGTAGTTGTAAAAACGACTACGTCATCAGCAAAACAAAGGTGAGTTAGATCCATTCTCCATTAATCTGTATCCCTTTGTTTTCTCAGTTCAGTGATTGAAAGACATTTTTCAATGTGGCATTAAAGAGCTTGGGAGATATGGTGTCACCTTGTCTTACTCTCTTCCCAACGTTTATGTGTGCTGTGTTCTCAAACAGCTGAATCTTTGCACTTGCATTTTCATAGATGTTACTAATAATATTAATGTATGCATCTTCAACACCGCAGGATTTCAAAGCCGTTGTAACTGCTGATGGTTTCACTGAATCAAAGGCCTTTTCATATCCGATAGAAGCCATGCACAATGGAAGTTCATATTCCCTCGCTCTTTCAATTAGTTCTCTCAGTACGTGGATATGATCTATAGTGCTGCAGCCACTCCTGAATTCAGTTTGTTCTCTCGGTTGAGTCATGTCTAGTGTTACCTTCAAGCGGTGTGAAAGAACTTTAGTGAAGATTTTATAAACCACTGATACGAGGCTGATAAGTCTGTAGTTCCTGAGATCCTCACTGTCACCTTTTTAATGTAGCAGGATCTTTGTAGCGTTCTTCCAATCCTCAGGAATCTTCCTATTCATTTTTGTTTATATATATTCTATTAAGAAGAGACTGAAGCTAAATTTTTTTTTAACTCATACCAAGTACAACATAGAAAAGGTTATGTATTGACCGGTGTGAGTAAAAAGAGAAAAAAAGAACAACTGAATGCAGAAAGTGTCGAGAATACTGAGCCATGGCTTTATCAAGGACCAGCAATAACTCAGCATTTTCTCACTTCCACAAAGAACTATTTGGAAATGGGTTTCTGCAAAGTCATGGATGCAAGTAATTAACCCACCTAAATATATATATATATATATATATATATATATATATGTCATGACCTTCGCAGAGTTGTATGACCTAGCTTTAGTTAACAATTTAGATTACATCCATAACCCTCCTGGCCCGACCCATGCTCTTCATCTGTTACTATTAAACAGAAAGAAGATGATTATAGAAAACTCAAGTTGTAAGAGTTACATAATGAACTAGAAATAATGTACAGTAATTAACAAATAGCCAAGTTCGCCTGAGAGAGAATTTAAACCTGAATAGCAATACTAAAGTATTACAAGTTCCTAACATTGCAATAAAAAAGGAAATATTAAATTTTTTTTCTAAAGCACAGATTCTTGAAAGAAAACTGGATTATAAAAACCCCCTACTCCACTACTTCTGACTACACAAAAACGAGAATAAAATAAAGACAATAATAAACTAAAGAAATACTTTGTGAAGGTTATGTGACATAAACAATTAGTTGCAATATGTACAAAGTATTCAGAATCATATGAAAGCCTTTTGGAAGTTGGCTAGAGGATGATATTAACTACAAAAAGGAACCTTAGTGCTATGGATAAGAAGGTCCTATTAAAAATAAAAAATTAAATAATATAGATAAAATCACAAAAAAAACTTAAAAATCTGTTTATAATAGAAAATAAAAATAAATATAAAAGAAAACTAGTTATTCACTCACCAGAATAGCTATACTAAAAATAGTAAAACTAACATTAAAATTAATAGGATTCTGAATAGTCTACAGGATCTCACTAAGGTGATTAAATACATGCAAAGATTATTAAATACACTACTTGTGCATTTCATAATACACTGCCGGACAATTGCTAAGGACGGATGACAATAGCAACGATAGCAACCATAAAATGGAAGGCAGGAAAATGTGGAAATTACCATAAGTGCGGTATACAGTAAGACGTGTTGTGCATATGCAAATTTTGGATTGCCGAACTTGTTCGTGACGTCATAGCGCTGATAAGAGATATAAAGGATTTGACGCGTATTGACCGTTGTTGTTCAAACGCAAAGTTGAAAGGGAAAGAATTAACGAACGAACTTGCAATTTTCAGTATGTCTTCCCGACATCACCTAGATGATTTTACGCGTGGCCGTATTATTGGCAAGATTGAAGAAGGGCGAAAAATAACAGATGTTGCCAGGGAGTTCGACGTCAGCCACAGTGTTGTTTCAAGGCTTTGGAAATCATTTCAAACAAATGGAGAGTGTAGCAAACGTCACGGGGGAGGTCGTGTTCGCAGTACGACACCTGCACAAGATCGGTACATAGTGCTATCAACAAAAAGACACCGGCGCAGCACAGCTAATGAGGTAGCAAATCAGTTTATGGCTGCTACTGGCAAGCGGATCTCCCGAAAAACTGTCGCCAGACGTTTGCATGAAGGAGGACTATATACGCCCGCCGTCCTGTTGTGTGCATCCCATTGTCCAGACGTCACCGTACCGCCCGTTTGCAATGGTGCCATCAACATCGCAATTGGACTGATAACGACTGGCCTGCTGTCCTCTTCTCAGATGAGAGTAGATACAGTCTATCGTCTGATTGTCGACGACAACTGATCTGGCGTGATAGTGGTACTGCATATTGTCCAGCAAACATACAGGAAAGGGACCGATATCCGACATGTAGTGTCATGGTATGGGCTGGCATCATGGTCAATGGCCGTACGTCCCTCTATTTTCTTCCAACTGGGACTATTACTGGCCAACGATACATTAATGATGTTCTCTTACCTCATGTTCGCATGTTCCGTGGTGCTGTCGGTGATAGATTCATTTTCATGGACGACAACGCAACATGTCATCGAACAGTCGCTGTCCAGTAGTGTCTTGAGAGCGAGGATATTCAACGCCTCGTATGGCCAGCACGTTCTCCAGATCTGAATCCCATTGAAAATGTGTGGGATGCTTTGGGGAGGAGTCTTGCTGGTCGCCAATGCCCTCCAATAAACAAGGACACCCTCATCCGTGCACTGACAGAGGAATGGGATAAATTACTCCAACAGCTGCTTGATAATGTTGTGCAAAGCATGACACGACGTGTGGAATCTTGCATCGCCCTCCATGGTGGCCATATCCCGTATTGACATCTTACGCCGGAACGCCTGCGGACGGTAATTGCATTTTTTTCACGTTTACGTATTCTGCACAAATGGCCTGTTTGCCCCTTGAACACGTTCCAAAGCCTTCTGGATTTCAGAGCACAATAAATTGTCTTTCTTGTAATGTCCTGGCATTCTGACATCATTTTATTTCACGTGGCATCCAACCACACTTACTTTTTTATGCGCTATATAGCCGTTTATGATCCGTCCTTAGCAATTATCCAGCAGTGTATTTCTCATGTATTCTGGAGAGTTTATTCTGCTTTTTCTGATCATACAGGTCCACAATCTTAAATATATATATTTTTTCTACAGTAAAAATCTCCGCGTGTAGGATTTTTTCAGAGTGTGGAGGCCTTCAGCCCCAACCACACTGCCCCCTAGAGACTAGGGAGGGGCAGGGGTGTTTGGAAGTTTGGGTTGAAAAGTCGGCCATGTTTCCTCAAGTGTGAAAGAAGCAAAGTTGCATAAGAGGTAAGCTCTCTTCTTTGACATTTGGTTTTTAGGTTTTCCGGGTTCAATATTTGAACTTGGACATTTTTCTTTTCTTGCTTTAAGCTTTTAGGCTCTAGCAAGTCTATCAACTTTTTTGCGTATTTTAACTCTTTCTTTTCTTGGTATTTTTGCGCGTTTTTTAGGGAACTAAGGCCAAGCAGCCGCCGGTTTCATTGTTCTTGTAGTCTGAGCTGTATTTTCAATGCAGTTAAGGACTTATTAACTACTTATTTATGCACTTAAAGCACTTCTGAAATACTTTGTACATATTGCAACTAATTGTTTATGTCACATAACCTTCAAAAAGCATTTCTTTAGTTTATTATTGTATTTATTTTATTCTCGTTTTTGTGTAGTCAGAAGTAGTGGAGTAGGGGATTTTTATAATCCAGTTTTCTTTCAAGAATGTGTGCTTTAGAAAAAAAAATTAATATTTCCTTTTTTATTGCAATGTTGGGAACATGTAATACTTTAGTATTGCTATTCAGGTTTAAATTCTCTCTCAGGCGAACTTGGCTATTTGTTAATTACTGTATATTATTTCTAGTTCATTATGTCACTTTTACAACTTGAGTTTTCTATAATCATCTTCTTTCTGTTTAATAGTAACAGATGAAGAGCATGGGTCGTGCCAGGAGGGTTATGGATGTAATCTAAATTGTTAACTAAAGCTAGGTCATACAACTCTGCGGAGGTCATGACATATATATATATATATATATTTTTAGGTGGGTTAATTACTTGCATCCATGACTTTGCAGAAACCCATTTTCCAATAGTTCTTTGTGGAAGTGAGAAAATGCAGAGTTTTTGCTGGCCCTTGATATAGCCAAGGCTCAGTATTCTCGACACTTTCTGCATTCAGTTGTTCTTTTTCTCTTTTTACTCACACCGGTCAATACATAACCTTTTCTATGTTGTACTTGGTATGAGTTAAAAACATTTTTTAGCTTCAGTCTCTTCTTAATAGAACGTGTATTCTGAATTTTCATAACTGCTGCGTTGCGGGTTTTGATCTTCAGGTTGTTTGGCAACTTTCGTTTTAAATTGTAAAGTTTTTCTTAAGTTTTCGGCTTTGCTCTTTAATATATATATATATATATATATATATATATATATATATATAATCATCATCATTGTCAACCATTATCAATCCACTGCTGAACGAAGGTCTCCCCAAGTTTCCTCCACAACGGTCTGTCTTGGGCCAGTCTCCTCCATGCTACTCCCGCATACTTTCGAATTTCATCCACCCATGTTCCATGTGGTCTTCTTCTAGGTCTTTTCCTGTCACTTGGAATCCAATCTAAAATTTCGGCTGTGCATCGATCGTCTGCCCTTCTGGCAGTATGTCCAGCTCATTGCCATTTCATGGATTTCACTCTGATCGTGATGTCTTCCACTCTTGTCATTTTTCGGATCTACGAGTTCCTCTTCCTATTTCTCCTGGTTACACCAAACATGCATCTCTCCATGTTGCTTTGAGTTGTCTGCAGCCTTTGTATGTCTCTTTTGGTTAAGGTCCACATCTCTGCACCATGCGTAAGCACTGGAAGGATGCATTGATCAAACACTTTTCTTTTAAGACATAATGGCATATTGCTCTTGAAAATTATGCTATTTCTTCCAAAAGCTCTCCAGGCAAGTTTTGTAAGCTGGTTAATTTCTTCATCAATGTGACCCTCACTTGATATCTGCTGTCCAAGATAAAGGTACGTGTCTGTTATCTCCAGCTTTTCTCCACCAATCGAAAAATCTTCATTTCGTGTAAAAGCATTGAACACCACTTTTGTCTTCTGAAAGTTGATTTTTAATCCCACTTCTTTACTCTTGTCAGCAAGTTCCTGGATCATACTCTGTAGCTCTGGTGGACTCTGTAGCTCTGGTGGAGTAGTTGCAAAAATGACTATGTCATCAGCAAAACGAAGTTGGGTTAGATAATCTCCATTAATTTTTATCCCTTTGTTTTCCTAGTTCAGTGCTTGAAAGACATTTTCCAGTAATGGCATTAAAGAGCTTAGGAGATATGGTGTACATTGTCTCTTTCCTTTTCCAATTTTTATGTGTGTTGTATTTTCAAACGGCCGAATCTTTGCGCTTGCATTTTCATAGATGTTAATAATAATATTAATGTACGCATCTTCAATACCGCAGGATTTTAGAGCCGTTGTAACTGATGATGGTTTCACCGAATCAAAGGCTTTTTCATAATCGATAAAAGCCATGCATAATGGAAGTTCATATTCCCTCGCTCTTTCAATTAGTTCTCTCAGTACGTGGATATGATCTATTGTGCTGTAGCCACTCCTGAATCGAGCTTGTTCTCTCGGTTGAGCCATGTCCAGTGTCACCTTCAAAAGGTGTGAAAGAACTTCAGTGAAGATTTTATAAACCACTGATAGGAGGCTGATAGGTCTATAGTTCCTGAGATCCTCAATGTCACCTTTCTTATGTAGCAGGATCAATGTAGCGTTGTTCCAATCCTCAGGAATCTTCCCTTCATTAAGACATCGAGTGAAAATTTGGGCAAGTACTGTTTCGACTTCTCCACTTGCTTCTTCTATGATGTCTACAGTAATTCCATCTTCTCCTTGAGCTTTCCCCCGCTTCATGTTCTTGATTGTATGTGCAACATCTGCTGGGAGGACTGGAAGAACTCTGGTACTGGTATCTTTCAATGTTGTCTGGAGTACATGTATCATCCCTTTCATATTATTTGCAGTAGAAATATTTCAATCATGTCAAAATTTCGCCTCTATTTCTTGTTACAGAGCCATCTTCTTTTCTCAGTGCCATAATCTGTATTCTTCCCTTACTGAGATGTCCCTTTGCTATCTTTAGGTTTTTGTTGTTTTCAATTCCTTTCCTTACTAGTTCACAGTTGAATTTCCTTACGTCTTCAGTGAGACATTTTCGTACTGTCTTGCATAGCTCTATATATTCCACTTTGGAAGTCGCTTCTTCTTAAGTTGTCCTCATCTGTCTTCTTTTTTGCATCAACATTTTCGTTTTTCCTGATAATTTATTTACATGCAACTTGTTCTTAGACCCAGCTAATTTTGTTGCTGTTTGAATATAAGAGCTTTGGTTACTTTTCTGTTAACTTCAAAAATGTCCTTTTCTTCATATGTTAGGCCTTCTACAGCAGAGAATCTGTTCTTCAGTTCCAACTTGAAGGCATTATGGTGTTTTTTAAGGTTGGTTATGTCAATACATTTTGTTTGCCTTATGAGCGTGCCACGTTCGAGTTTAGTGTTGAGGTGCTTCTTACATCTCACCAATCTATGGCCACTACCGGTGTTGAACTTGTTTAGCACACTTCAGTCTTCTATGACGAATTATTTGTTACACATAATAAAATCAATTTCACTTGTCGTCCCATTTGGATGTCTCCATGTCCATTTCCAGTGTGGCTTTTTCTTGAAAAAGGAGTTCAAGATGAAAAACCCTTCTGCCTCTGCAAACTCTGTGAGAGTATTTCCACGCTGGTTTCTGTTGCCGAGACCGAATTTACCTACTGAAGTTTCATTCTGTTGCCGTTGCCCTATTTTTGCATTGAAATCTCCCATAATTATCTTAAAGTGCTGCTTACATTTATTATTTGGATGACGAGTTTCCTCATAAAATTCTTCAATTTCTTTTTCAGGATGACATATTCCCTCGCTCTTTCAATTAGTTCTCTCAGTACGTGGATATGATCTATTGTACTGTAGCCACTCCTGAATCCAGCTTGTTCTCTCGGTTGAGCCATGTCCAGTGTTACTTTCAAGCGGCGTGAAAGAACTTTAGTGAAGATTTTATAAACCACTGATAGGAGGCTGATAGGTCTGTAGTTCCTGAGATCCTCAATGTCACCTTTTTATGTAGCAGGATCATTGTAGCATTGTTCCAATCCGCAGGAATCTTCCCTTCATTAAGGCATCGAGTGAAAATTTGGGCGAGTAATTTCTCCACTTGCTTCTTGTATGATGTCTATAGTAATTCCATCTTGTCCTGGAGCTTTCCCCCGCTTCATGTTCATGATTGCATGAGCAACTTCTGCTGGGAGGACTGGAAGAACTCTGGTACCTTTCATGATGTCTGGAGTACATGTATCATCCCTTTCATATAATTTGGAGTAGAAATCTTTCACTCTTGTCAAAAGTTTGCCTCTATTTCTTGTTATAGAACCATCTTCTTTTCTCAGAGCCATATTCTGTTTTTCTTCCCTTACTGAAGAGATGTCCCTTTGCTATCTTAAGGCTTTGGCTGTTTTCAATTGCTTTCCTCACTAGCTCACAGTTGAATTTCCTTACGTCTTCAGTGATACGTTTTCGTGCTGTCTTGCATAGCTCTATATATTCCACTTTGGAAGTCACATTTTCTTTAGTTGTCCTCATCTCTCTTCTTTTTTGCATCAACATTTTGGTTTTTCCTGATAATTTGTTCACATGCAACTTGTTCTTAGACCCAGCTAATTTTGTTGCTGTTTCCATAAGAGCTTTGGTTACTTTTATGTTAACTTCCGAAATATCCACTTCTTCCGATGTTAGGCCTTCTAAAGCAGAGAAACTGTTTTTTTTTTTTTTTTTTTTTTTTTGAGATTTAACGACCACCGTGAGCAACTCAATGGGCTATAAGCAGTCGCCCGTCCCTAATGTAGGGACACTGGTTCCAGGTAAGGGAGAGAGCCAGTGCCGTAAGACAAACACAACATCCATGCCTCACCGGGATTCGAACCCGGACCCCTTCCGACGAATGATCAGAGGCCAACGCCTTAGACCACTGCGCCACCGGGGCGGCAGAATCTGTTCTTCAGTTCCAACTTGAAAGTATTATGGTGTTTTTTAAGTGTGTTATGTCAATACATTTTGTTTGTCTTATGAGCTTGCCACGTTCCAGTTTAGTGTTGAGGTGCATCTTACATCTCACTAATCTATGGTCACTACCTGTGTTGAGCTTGTTCAGCACACTGCAGTCTTCGATGACGAATTTTTTGTTACACATAATAAAATCAATTTCACTTGTCATCACATTTTTATGTCTCCATGTCCATTTCCTGTGTGGCTTTTTCTTGAAAAAGGAGTTCAAGATGAAAAATCCTTCTGCCTCTGCAAACTCAACGAGAGTATTTCCACGCTGGTTTCGGTTGCCGTGACCGAATTTACCTACTGAAGTTTCATTCTGTTGCCGGTGCCCTATTTTTGCATTGAAATCTCCCATAATTATCTTCAAGTGCTGCTTACCTTTATTATTTAGATGACGAATTTCCTCATAAAATTCTTCAATTTCTTCTTCAGGATGACTTGTGGTGGGTGCATAAGTTTGAATAATCTGAGAGTGGTATATTCTCGATAGTTGAATAACGAGTCGTACAGCTCTGTCAGAGGAACTTTCAACTGCAAAAAGGGATGATTAACGGCTTTTGGGCCAAGGGTGGCAGTATTTCTGAAACAGCACACTTTATGACCTGTTCACCTGCAGCTGTGGTTAAAGTGTACCGCGATTGGAGAAATGGCACCATTGCGAATAACCGACGTGGAAACTGCTGAGCATCACGTGCCATTGGTATTGAGAGATGAACGTCGGCTTCGAAGGTGCGTGAAGGCCGAACAACACGCTACAGTGCAGCAACTCACTGGCCGAGTGAACCAGGGAGATACCGGAAGTGTGTCTAAAACGACAGTTTTTTTTATTATTGGAGGTTTAACGACCACCGTGAGCAACTCAATGGGCTATAAGCAGTCGCCGTCCCTAATTTAGGATCACTGGTTCCAGGGAAGGTAGAGAGCCAGTGCCGTAAGACAAACACAACATCCATGCCTCACCGTGATTTGAACCCGGACCCCTTTCGGACGAATAATCAGAAGCCATCGCTTAGACCACTGCGCCACCGGGGCGGCTAACGACAGTTCAGCAAACCCTGCTGCGTATGAGGCTCTGACACAGACGTATGGCCAATGCACTTACGCTAACGAAGGCGCATCGGCAGAGAAGGCTTACATTTGCACGACAGTACCGGAATCGGACCTCAGCTGATTGGCAAAGGTTTGTCTCTCCGATGAAACATGTTTTCTGCTCTATTGAACGGATGAACGTTGGAGTATAAGGCGAGACACATCGGAGAGCAAACACTCTTCAACCATTGGTAGCAGAACACCAGCTGGTTGGTGCATCTTTATGGTTGGGGGAATGTTTTCGTTGCATTATCTGGATCCATTTGTATCTGTGGAAAGCATTATGTACCGAATTTGTTATGAATCCATCCTTACAGACAACATACACATATACATACTGATTGTCTTACCTGGGGCGGATGGGATTTTGCAGCACAATAATGCGGCGTATCACAAAGCTAAAAATATCCGAGAATGGTTGGAAGGGCACGATAAAGACTTCAAAGTACTGCATTTGTCCTCTAATTTCCTAGACGTAAACACGATAGAGCATCTGTGGGACCACCTCGATCGTGTTGTTTGTTCTATGGATCTTCCATCACGTACTCTCCAGCCGCTGCCGCTGTCAGATGCACTGCAGTCAGCCTGGCTCCACATACCTGTGAACACCTTCAAGCACCTTGTTGAAGCTGCTGTCCGCGCTGTACAAGGCGGTTACTGTGTATATTAGGTGGTGATCACAATCATGTAACTTTACCGTCTATATATGAAGCTCCAAGTTTTGTGGAAGGGTGAGGTGGAAAAACAAAAGTTATATAATAAGAAATTACGCGCTAATATGGACAAGGCAGCAAGCACCGTGATTAGCAGCTTAGTGAACTTCGAAATAACAACTTAGGTTCGTGTGAAATAAAAGGTAGGAAAAATTATAGGAGGGTTAAGGAAAACGCGCTGCCTCATATCTTTTCTCTCCCACATTCTTACGCTTAGCCCTGTGATTGAAAATTTTAACCTGGTCTTGGCCGCATTCAAAGTACACTATCTACCAACAAGTAATTGAACACCTGTGATAGAAAAGGAAAACGAAGTTTATTCACCTTCAATAGTTGGTGGAGCCTCCACGAGCGGCGATTACAGGTGCGACCCTCCGGGGCATACTCTCAACCAGGCGTTGTACGACGGCTAGCGGTATTTTCTTCCACTCGGCTTGGAGAAAACAGGTCATTTCCTTCACCGATTTCGGAAGGTGGGGGCACCGCTTAAGTCGACGCTCCAACTCTTCCCAGAGGTGCTCGATAGGGTTAAGGTCCGGGCTCTGCGCAGGCCAGTCTATTCGATTAACCCCATTGTCACCATACCAAGCCATGGTGGACCTCGCAACATAACAGGTGGCATTGTCATCCTGAAAGTAACATGTGTCCACCCCGTTAAAACTGCCACAAGGTAGGAAGCGCATGGTCATTCAAAATGGTGCAGTAGGTTTCGGCGTTGAGTCTACTAGGAATTGCGACCAAGAGTTCCGTGCCATACCAGGAGAAACACCCCTATAGCATAATTCCACCGCCGCCGAACTTCACAGTTGGCACAATACATTCCGGTAGGAGGCGTTCTCCAGGCAGACGCCAAACTCAGACCCTGCCATCCGAACGGTAGAGGGTGAACCTTGATTTGTCGCTCCAGAGAACCTGTTTCCACTGTTCAACGGTCCACTGTCGACGTTCTTTGCACCTCGTTAGCCGAGCAGCGCTATTGAACTTGGTGATCAAAGGCTTGTGGACGGCAGCACGTCCATAATAACCGAGCAGATGGGCTTCCTTACGGATGGTATTCATCGAAAGAAAACTCCCGGATGCCTGTTGAAACTCCTCGCGGATGTGGAACATCGATTTGTTGCGGTTCTTCCGAATTTCTCTGGCCAGCACCCTTCGGTCTCTAACTCCCAGTTTTGTGGGTCTGCCGGGTCGGGGCACATTCCGACAGTCACCTCTCATCTTCCACTTGCCTATCACGTAGGCCACTGTCGATTTTGGGTACTTCAACTCGCTGGATATGTCACGTATGGATCGGCCTTTTTTTTTGTGATACCCGAAGATTACACCTTTCTCGAAATCAGAGAGCTCCGAACTGCGTGGCATCTTGCATGCGACTGGTTGCGTTGTTGTTTCCCACACGATATTTAACGGCGGCGGCCGTGACGTGTATCAGGACCGCAGATATCGTCGATTGCAGGGGTGTACATTTACTTGTTGGTAGGTAGTGTATTTCTCATGAGAACTCTCTGGGGACAAATGAATTGTACAATCAAACTTATAGTAACGGAATTATAGATATGTATTACATAGGCACCCCACGAAATAGGAAACCTTGTGATTGGAAGAGAGTATTTTAAGAAAATGTTCTACATGATAAACGGTATAGTGGGGATAATCTTTTTTAATCGAACTATGATATACAATTGGAGATAAGAAAATACATTTTGAACTTAATAATAAGTGCTTTTACGTCCGACGAATTTGTGCATCGGAAAGGTACCGATTACACTGATCATCGTTCATGCAGCAAATTCTTTGAATAAAAATAGTCTTAATATTTACTCATGTACGATTTCCTCAGACCGACAGGCACAATTGTACCATTATCACACTTTTTCCAACACAAAATACAGCTCAAAATGATTCTCAGTGGTGTCCATCCCGGCGTATATACCTGAGAGTGATAACACACCAGGTTTATGTGCCGGTATTGTTGCCATTCTGAGAGTCATTTGGAATTTAAACCTTGTCAGTAGTTTACAGAAACACGCTGAATTTTTTGCTAAATAACCAAATGGAACAATTTTTAATTAACTGCTTGAGGCCTCTCGCATCATTTATTGAAACTCTCAGTATCTCTTCGATTTTTTTGTTCGAAGTGGACGAAAGATATAAGTAGACACTTTCGCAAAAAAGATCCGCGCACCGCGAATAATCGTCCAACAAGCGGGATATGCAATATGCAAATACCTCTTTGCCAGACATGCAAATGTTACAAATGCAGACCCAATGTACGAACAGAGCGTGTGTAATGCTCATCCGAAACGCGCACCCCAGAACATATGTAAGGTCCATTGCTCTGCAGCTGCGTGAATTCGGAAGGCTGCAGGGGCACAGTTGTTAGCATTAGCAAATGAGAATGCCTCGAACACCCACCCGACAACGTTACAACCAGTTGAGCGAGTTCGAGAGAAGGCGCATCACCGCACTCCGGGCAGCGGGCTGGTCGTACGGACGTATCACCCTCCACGAAGGTTGGAGTGATGACACAGTCAGACGATGTTATTACCAGTAATTCTAACAGGGCGTTCATTACCGTCAAGAAGGCAGCGGCAGGCTTCGAATGGCGAATTCTCGCCAGGATCGTGCGATAGTGCGAGCCACCAGACGCACATGGACAGCTTCGCTATCTGCCGTTCAGCGGCATCTACCCACATATCCTGGACGTGTGGTGTCACGCATCACTGTTGGAAGAAAGCTCGCAGAGGCTGTACTTTATTGTCGGCGACCGGTGCGCCGAATACCACTAACACCTGGACATCGCCTGCAACGCTTCCTCTAATGTCGCGACCGCGCAGGTTGGAATGTATCTGATTGAAGCAGTATCGTGTTCAGCGATGAATACAGGTATTTGCTGGTCTCGGATGACCGGAAAACTCGTATGTGGAGGAGCCATGGCCAACGCTGCTCACCCCACCTTACAGTGCAGCGGAATACGTCCATAACACCTGGCGTTACGGTTTAAGGATCCATCATCTATGATACCCGGTCAATGTCGGTGACCCTTCGGAACACCGTATTGGCTCGCCGATACGTCGACGCGATCCTGGGACCGGTGGTATTTCCAATGCTGTCGAGTCGTTCGAGGCCGTCTTTCAACAAGATAAAGCCCTTCCGCCCATTTAGAACGTCTCCAATGATTGCTTGCGTGGGGTGACAACCGTCCCTTGGCCTTCCCTATCAGCAGACCTCCCCCCAATCGAACACGTTTGGGACCTTTTTGGACGCAAGCTACAGCCATCGCGCATCGTGGGTGAACTGGCAGCGCAATTACAGTAGATCTGGCAGCAAATTCAGCAGGAGAGCATTCGACGTTTCTAGGAGTCCATGCAGGACCGAATTTTCTCATGCACAGCCGCCGGAGACGGACATACATGTTACTAAAATGTAACAGCTCTAAACCTATATACGCTCAATAAAAGGAGGGATTGCTCTCTAATTTGCATAATTTCGTCCGCTTAGTTTCCTCACTGATCATGTCAAATTTCATCATCATCGGTCCATTTTCCCAGGTGCGTGTTTTTTTCTTGCTACAGAGTTCGTTTCTGGTTTTGTACGTAACTTGTTGATTAACTTAAAATATAAAAGTACGTAGATGGAGAGGTGCCGGTATTTCCTATTACCGACTAAAGACAATAGCTCTGTGGAGTTATTGAGATCTACAGTACTTCATATTCTCCAGCTGTGTTATTAAAGGTAGCAAACTTAAGGTTGCACGAATATATCCTGGCGTTGTAATGTATAATTCGCAGCATTACTGAATGCCGCTTTTGCACTTTTGCATTTTGTTAGTGATATTCGACCAAGATACATATTGAAGAGACCATTGTGTTATTAAATTTCATGTCTCCATACCCTTCACTGGAACTCTGTTTTGTAAATGTAAGATATCTTCTAACTTACCATGCGGAATGTTGCACACGGACATGTCGTCTGTTTAGGAGGTAAATAATGAAAATAGTCTCAAATTACAAAAGTGTCCTCTCTTTCCATAGCCGATCTAATACTGACCAGAAGCTCAAAAAGGCTGTACGTTCCACATGCTTTGTATATATAACAAAAATAGGTCATAGTGTTTGTTTCTTTAACTCTGTGGCATTAATAGAATTTTATAAATAGTTTCCGCAATCTATGAATGTGGTTAATTTATTATATTCCAAATAGTTTTGCATAAATTTACTTGGAATTACTTTAATGCGTGTCAATACCAAAAATTCCTTAGACAAACAAAATCATCTTTGAATGTTTGAGTTCTGATAATTTTCATACTCATTTCTGAGAGAACTCCGCATGTCCGTCCGTTGTTGTAGTCTGGAATACAGTATTTTCCCCCTAAAAACTGATATATGTTACGGAGATCTGGGATGCCTACTTCTTTGAGTTAGGGTAGCAGGCGGGCGACATTGGTACGGTGCCTTTAGAAATTGCTTCTGCGTTTCTTTAATTGGGTTATAGAAAACCCTTAACAATTAAGTATAATCCTAAGGAAGACGTCATAAAATCTTTTTGAAAATCAATCATATTATTGATTACTTTCTTCAGAAAATACTGAAACTATTGTAGCCCAAATTATTGAAAAGACATATTACCATTTAATATCTGTAAAAAATATTTTTGCGAAATTTATTTCCCTCTTCGATAAAGAATTTGTACAACTACTTGTGAAACGTGAATGTTTACTAGAATAGTTATTGTGTCCATATAGATTTTGTACTTAAACAAGCACATAGTTGCCTTTGAAGAAACCAGTTACATCAGGGAGTGCAGTGTCACAACAGTAAAATGTATTTGAAAAATAAGGATTTTGAAAAGTCCACACAGTCTAATTCTTTGGTTCATGACTCAAATACAATATTTACAGAAAGATATCCTCTAAATTAACCAGAATACGTGTTGGTTTCTTCAACTTTCATTACAATATTTCTTTGCTTATTGTTATTTTTTAGGGATTTAATTGTTTTGCTTTGTCGCCATTTTAAAGTATGGCAGACGAAATTTCTCTTTGACGCAACAAGAGCAAATATATTTCATAGCTTGGAAAATAGTACAAACACAGTCAGATCGCTATTTTTCTCTAAATCTTACTTGGTGTGTTATCTCCCACTTACCAAACGACATCTCTATTTTCCGACAGAATGTGATATAGTGTGGCTTGAAATATACATTTCAGAAAGTATAAATAAAATATCTTGATACTGATAGCACATGCTTTAGCAACAAGCGACAACTGCTTTTATATTTTGCTTTTCAAGCTTATCTTCATAGATTTATACATATATCAGGTCTTACCCTAATGGAAAAAAACTCTCTGCCTGAGACATTTTTAATAATATCCCACCTCAATAAATTTCATACGCAATCATGCTTTGCTATTCAGGTTCAATTTTGATTGAACAGTGCTTTTGCTGAAATTGGGATTTCAGACCGATAGTTTTATGTGCAAAAACAGTTTTCTGTGTGGTTTTGTATTTATTTTGTTTTTTTAACAAAATTTTAAGTGTTCTTCAAGACTTTACCGATTCAGGTACCTCTTCAATCATGCAAGCAAGAATGGAAAATGCTATCAATGTCTTTAGATCTCTAAGATTAAAAATATTCTGAAAAACAATATCCTTTTTCAAGTTATTTATATGGCAAGTTTTTCAGTGCTTTGTTTTGCAATAAGAAAAACAGTCTCACCGTCACGAAAATATTTTTAATGATGCGAATTCCGCCTGGTATTCAAACTGCAGTTTGTCTTGCGCGGCGGCTCTTTAGTAATGTGCACCATTCCATTAGTTTTGCGACTAAACGTCCTTCAATTCCAATATGTGTAATTGTCAAAATAACGATGCATGGTACCTTTCGCACAGTATTGCCTTTGGTCCTAATTTACCAGGTTTCAATATGCAACACGTTGATATGTGTAAACATGTGTTTACATATTGATCCGAAAATTTGAACTTTCTACTACCTAACGATAGTGTTTTGCAATTTTCTGTTGACAAGCGTTTAGGTACACTGGTGTGCAAACAATAAGGACAAATAGAGAAGAAATTAGCATAAAAACGGAACGAGTAAGCAGAACGGACCGAAAGATCACTCAGGAGATAGACTAGGGTCCGGTACGGTAGGGCATGCGCATATATTTAACATAACGTAGGGGAGAGGAGTGTCGGAAGGGTATAAAGCACTCGGGCGGTGTACGCTCAGCAATTCGGTGAAAGCTATTGCACGGTGTACATCGGTTTGAACGACGTCGAGTTGCTGCCACCGTGTGATATGGCCAACAGACAATCCAGTAGACGACATCTGGATGACTTTACCAAATGTCGCGTCATTGGAAAGTTGGAAGGAGGTCGAAGTGTGACTACTGTTTCCGAGGAGTTCGGGATCGCTCACAGCATCGTTTCACGAGCTTGGAGAACATTTCAAACTACAGTAACAGCTGTCCGAGAGTTTAGCAGTGGTGGTCCACGAGCAACCACGGCGGCGGACGACCGGTATATTGTCCTACAGTCGAGAAGAGACAGACGGCGGACAGCGGGAGAAATCACAAAGCACATGCAACAGACAACTGCACGTCCGTTATCGTGTTTTACCGTGGCCAGGAGGCTGCTCAAAGGTGGTCTATTTGCACGACGACCAGTACGGTGTGTGCCATTGACGCCCGCTCATCGGAGACGGCGGTTTCTGTGGTACGAGGAACACAAGAACTGGACACATCAACAATGGGGTCGAGTTCTCTTTACGGATGAGAGGCGATGTAGTCTGACGAGCGATTCTGGACGTATACACATCTAGAGAGAGCAGGAAACACGCTATCACACCTCCAACATCATCGAAAGGGACCGGTTTGGAGGTGGCGGAGTTCTCGTTTGGGGCGGTTTCATGCTTAGTAGCCGTACTGACCTCCACATCTACCAAGGAGGTTCAGTCACTGGTGTCCGCATTGTGTACTGAGGTTCTCCTGCCTCACGTGCTTCAGTTTAGAGGTGCTGTGGGTCTTGAGTTCCTCTTCATGGACAACAGCGCTACACCTCATCGTACATTGGCTGTCGCAGGGCTGTTGGAGAGTGAAGATATTCAACGCATGGATTGGCCCGCAAGGTCTCCTGACCTAAATCCAATCGAACACGTGTGGGACCTTCTCGGGAGAGGCTTGGCAGCACGTCACCAGCCGCCAGCAACGATTCCGCAGCTGGGATTGGCGCTACAAAAGGAATGGGCAGCGATACCTCAACAGATCCTTGACAACCTTGTCCTCAGCATGGACAGACGTTGTAAATTCTGAAACGCAGTCAGCGCTGATCATATCCCCTACTAAAGGCTGGATTTTTCTTAGCAGCCGCCTGTCACATCACATGGACGTTTCTGTTTTCTGTTCAGTTGTGCTCGAAGCTACCTTTTCAATAAAGTGCCCTTGTGTCCTTTGGATTCGTTGTTTGGATGGTTTTGCTCACTTGTCCCATATTCTTATATCTTGGGGATCTTATGGTATGATTTGAGTTAATGTGGGGCACTTCTGCACGACGTTACATTCGAAAAACCGTCTCGTTCTTAATTTTTTCACGCCAGTGTATGTAGTATTGATCTGGACAAAAACGAAGCTTCGTGGCTTTAGAGCAAAATTGTTATTTATCTAGATTGCAAACGCCTAGGCGAAGTGGATGTGTTAATCAGTAAACATCTTCATATTACATTAAACTTCAGCATTTTGCCTCCAATGTCACAGCACTTTTTCGGATTGTTCCCATGGATTCAAACATAAATTAGTTAGAATAAAGTTTCAAGTCATCTTAATATTTCAGTGTTTCGTATTTTTTTTAATATCCACCGAAAAAATATTATTGTGAAAATATTCTTTAAACCAGTAAGATTCCCTAAAGCGCTATGTATGAAATTATTGCTCTTAAGGATTTCAGAGAAAGGGCAGTAAGTAATTCCTCTACTATTAGAGTTCCGTAAATAAGTGCTCCTGCGTTAAGGCTTAGCTCACAATATTCGTGTCTAAATCACTACCGTGGCATGAAATGGGATTTTCTGTTCGCCCGAAGCAAATTTTAAAAAATATATTACTATCATAATTATCTGAGGCATCTGTGACGGCATATGAAATTTCTTGGTGCAAATATGATCACGTAGCGTATTATGCAGTATCAACCTTGAGACCCCAACATTTTAAGCACATTTCCGTTGAAGAAAAAAATTATGCAGCAATTGATAAACATAAACACTTCAGCGATAGTCACAAAAATTTTCAGTTAAGTTGCCTTACATGGCACCTCCACGTGGGCGCCTTTGGTGGCACGAAGGATAGCCAGTCTGTACTCAGTCTACCGCCATGTGTTCTGCAGAATATTTTTTATGACAAAGCATATGGCATCTGTTGTGCGCTGTTTCAAATCCATTATTCTCGTCACTTTCGGAGGGTACACTTTGTCTTTGACGTTTCCCCAAAAAGAAGAAATATAATGGGGCAATGTCTGGGGAATTCGAAGGTCAGGGAATTGGACCATCACAGCCTATCAAATATTTTGGCCACTCGTGAGGTTTGACTTTCAGCAAAATTTCTACATTGTTGACATACAATCGCAATCGGCGGTAAAGTCTCGACAGCCCGTCGACCATTTCCTTCCAAGTTTTCTCGCTGCTTGGCTGATTGACTTTCTTGATCTTCTTCGGAATACTCTCCATACAATTTCTACATCCTCTTCCGAAATGCCGGTATTTCCTCCAACATATCCTTTCAATACACTTGCGGTCGCCAAAAACTGATCGCATCAATTCTTGATATGATAGTCTTAAATGACGTAGGTTCCTTATTGAAGATACGACAGAAATTTCGTTGCAGTTGAGTGACCAATATTGTTTCCGCGTACCACCACACAACCTGTACGCGCACGCTCGAAGCCGTCGTTTTAAAAATGAGTGGCTGCAGCTCCACTGCATCACTACCGCTTTTCCACTTGAACTTCGTGGGTACCTGTTTCCTTTCCGTCCAGAATCCTAGCTCCAAAACCACAATGTAGAGTGTCGTAGTGGGCACTATGTATATTCTCTTAAGGCGAGCTTACATCGCATTTAGAAAATACCTTCCTGTGACACCCGAAATTTTGAATATTTTTACGCGCCAGTAATGTTCCTTTATAAACAGCCGAGCACAAAATATTTGTTTTCTATATACTTCAGTTAATTCCCTTGTTGCTTCTGGTGAACCACTGGTTGGATATACCAATAAGGAATCAATAACAAAATACCATTTTTAATAGGCAGCAGTTTTTTCGCGCGCACTTTCACTTACTTCGGGATTTTAAAACTAACTCGTTTCACAGCAGAGATTTTGTATGCAAAAACTTTCATATTCAACTGGCTATCCGCGACATAGATTTTTCGCCAAATCTCTTCAGTTCGGTTTTTTACGCTTTCCAACCGTAGGTTGAAGAAGCGTATATGCTGCTTTGTCCGTCCGTCCGTCCGTCCACCTGTCCGCACGATAATTCAGGTGAAAATGGTTCGATTTCGACGAAATTTTAGTATGTGGTAGGGCACCATATGGGGACGAACCCTATTGAAAATGGGCGAAACAGGGTCAAAGGTCAGGACATAGGAGTGGGATCCATTCCATTGCCTTTATGCATCATACCTTGCGTAAAAATGGTTCGATTTCAATGAAATTTTAGTATGTGGTAAGAAACCACCTGGGAACGAACCCTGTTGAAAACGGGCGGAATGGGGTCAAAGGTGAGGACATAAAAGCGGGATCCATTTCATTTGCCTTTATGCGTCATAATATGCGTAAATATGGTTCGATTTCGATGAAATTTTAGTATGAGGTAGGGAACCACCTGGGCACGAATCCTATTGAAAATGGGCGAAATGGGGTCAAAGGTCAGGCAGGACATAAGAGCGGGATTTGTTCCGTTGCCCTTATGCGTCATAACTTGCGTAAAAATTGTTCGATTTCGATTAAATTTTAGTATTTGGTAAGGAACCACCTGGAGACGAACCCTATTGAAAGTGGGCGAAATGGGGTCAAAGTCAGGGCATAAAAGTAGAATCCATTCTATTGCCTTTATGCGTCATAACATGCGTAAATATGGTTCGATTTCGATGAAATTTTAGTATGTGGTAGGGAGCCACTGGGACGAACCCTATTGAAAATGGGCGAAATGGGATCAAAGGTCAGGGCATAAAAGCGGGATCCATTCCATTGCCTTTATGCATCATAACATGCGTAAATATGGTTCGATTTCGATGAAATTTTAGTATGTGGTAGGGAACTACCTGGGCACGCACCCTATTGAAAATGGGCGAAATGGGGTCAAAGGTCAGGCAGGACATAAGAGCGGGATTTGTTCCATTGCCCTTATGCGTCATAACTGGCGTAAGAATGGTTCGATTTCGATGAAATTTTAGTATGTGGTAGGGAGCCACTGGGGACGAACCCTATTGAAAGTGGGCGAAATGGGGTCAAAGGTCAGGACAGTGGAGTGGGATCCATTCCATTGTCTTGTGCATTATAACTTACTTAAAAATGTCTCGATTGCAACAAAACGTTATCATGTTGTTCCGGAGATATAGTGAACAGGTTCTGTTGAATATAAACGAAATGGGGTCAAAGGTCATTGCACAAAAGCAAGATTGATTCCACAGCCATTATTCTCATATTTTGCGTAAAACTGCTTCTATTGCGACAAAACTTTAGTATGTTATTCTTGAGGTATACTGAACCGATTCTGTTGAATATCATCGAAATGGGGTCAAAGGTCAGGACACAGGAGCGAGATTTATTCCACAGCGATTATCCTCATAACTTGAGTAATAATTTCAGGTATGTTGAAAAGCGTATCATAATCAATGCATTGCATGATTTTTCTAACTTGTTTTATATAAAGCCTCCAAGTTGAGAGCAAAATCTTGGTAAATCTAAATACGACTTACCCTAGTAAATAAATGGATTTTATAACGCTATAAGCGACTTTTGACGATGCTTTACTTTAAGAAGAAGGTAATCTGAAATGGTTTTCCGAGGTGAGCGGTATGGGTCCACGGAAGAATTTTTTCGTAGAACGTTTAGAAGCTTACAATTTGCTGCAAGTACATCAGAAGCAGAAATAAACACTTACGCCCCCTGGTGGCTAGACCATTCTTTACTAACAATTAGAAATTATATGCAAAATATTTCCCAACAGGAGCTGTATCCAATGCAGGATGATTTTTTTGAATCGGAGTTTCAGAAGCAGAGATATCGGGGAAAATGCGATTTGACTTTACCACTCAAGCGGGAAATCTTCGCACCATTTCAAATGAGACATTACCTAAAACAGTTTTCGCTACAAACGGCATCGAAAGGAAAAATATTTTTTTCAATCAGATATATAGGAGAAAACATATGGAATGAAATGTATTTTGAATTCGAGAGCATCTGTGTTTACACCCTCTAGCGGCGAAGTTGTGCATTGGAAAAAACCGGGAATGAGAGGATAATCATTCTCAAATTACAAGCTTCTCAATGCAAAAGAATTGTTTAAATGGGTTTCATAAGTGTAGAGATATGGTGTCCACAGGTAGATGGACGACGAACGGACGAATGGACAAAGCGATAACATAAGCACGATCTTTTGTTACAAAAGACGTTCGAAAAATCACTTACAGTAACCTTTCTCCGTGTGTCAGAAAAATTATGTGAGCCAAAAGGCGTGTTTCATTAGAACACTGCCATTGCTGTATTGATATTATCATAATTTGAGAATTAAAACGTTACCGATACGGCTCTCGCACTATCTCACTAATAAGTGATATGACACTTTTCACCGATTACGGGGTTTTACTACCATGATTTCCTTAATTTCCTTATGTCTGAATTAGGAATGTTTCTTTATGGTTTCACTACATCGCGCAGAAAGGGTTAAAAAACCGATCGCAACGCGAAGTCACACTCCCTATCTCAATTAAAAATGCTCACTCGGAGATGTAGCCTAATTGCAATACATGGCGTAGTTTACTCTTAAAAACAACGCCGCCCTGGTGGCGCAGTGGTCTAATTCGCTGCCCTCTGATCATTCGTCCGTAAGGGGTCCGGGTTCGAATCCCGGTCAGGCATGGATGTTGTGTTTGTCTTACGGCATTGGCTCTCTCCCTTCCCTGGAACCAGTGACCCTAAATTAGGGACGGGCAACTGCTTATAGCCCTTTGAGTTGCTCACGGTGGTCGTTAAACCTCCAATCAAAAAAAAAAAAAAAAAAAAAAAAAAAACATCCTGTGCAGAGTTTTTAATATGGGTTTTGCATCTCTTAAGTGGTATTTTTGTATAGGTCGACTATATGACTTTGTTCAGATAATTGGTCTTCGTAAATCTGCCCTGTTCAGGGGTATAAACAGTATGGGAAAATATACCATCGAAGCAGTGTGTAGTTACTCAGTCTAAAATTGGAAATTTATATACCTTTCAGTATTACATTCCGAAAAGGAAATTTATGTAATTATATATAGGAAATATTTACAATAAGTGCTGCCAGTTTAAATAACTACAGTTTCCATTAAGCAATATTGTCTTAATAACCAATTCAACACGCTTTTTGTTATGCATAACTTTTAATTTCATAATTTAGGAAGCTAAAAACTTCCAATTGCAGTTTGTTTAAACAAGGAGACTGCATTTATACCTATCCAAATGTTACCTGAGTGCATATCTGACTCATTAAACTTCGCAGTTTCGTAGTCGATATTCCCAGCATATATCGAAGTTCTACGCTCATGCCAATTTCGATTTCAAAAGAAAGGTTTTGTTTCCTCCACAGCTTAGTGCGGCACTGTATTGCGAAATTTTATTTTCATCTCAAGACAGATAGAGCGGTGTAATTTTAAAGATTCCCCGTGTGAATAAAGTTACATGGTGAACATTAAATATAAGCAATACAGAGGTATCTGATTGCTGTGTTAATAATTCAAACCTGTATGATTTTGCCGTTATTGTTTATAATCAAGCAAAATAGTTTGCAACAACGCTTGGAGAACTTGAGAGAAACGTAATGCACATTATTTAGAATAAAACCACTTTTTTCCAAAATATTGTAGATCACGTTGCACGTAAAGTCATTGCCCTGCTGTTAGACTGAAAAGCAAAATTTTGTTTAGGAAACTTTATTCAAGAAGTGTGTAAAGCTTTTCCAAAAATACTACATATTAAACGTATTCCGCCATCAAAGATTTTTATAAGTTTCATAAAAGCTTCTCCTTAACCCAAGTAAGCAAGTTTCCTCAGGAATTGAACTTCTTTTACGATTATTTGTATCTCAATTTCGTTACTTATCAATATGAATAACATTTTCTGACATATAGTGTGTTTTAGCACACGAATATCTCTGGAAATCTTGAGAATGCTTTAAAAATATTGTTTGGTTAACATTTATCTGTAGAGGTTTTTTCATATTACCCTTTTTGTATTTGGGTTATCACTCTTTTTCCTTTTGTTGTTTTATCAAAGTTTTTAAATCAACTATTAGTGTTCGTTTAGTAATCCAATGGATCATCTAAATGCCTATAGATGTTTATCTTTGATATATGGATGGATTTTCAAAAAACAGATTGTTGCAGACTTTGAACCTCAATTAAATTTCCGTCTTCTCAGCAAAAGAAATTAAATATGGAACTTTGTAAACTTAAGATTATTTTAAGGACTCTCGGATTTCCGTATAACACTCTGCGAATCCCTTGGAATAAAGAGATTGATGGAGGACGTCAATTTATTGATTTACAAATTAATTCAAATTTTGAGGGAAAGTCAGATATCCCTTATTCCTCGTTGCCTAAGGGACATACTTTTCTCTTGCATTATTTGTTCAAAGTAGTTCCTTATACCATAAGCTGATGATATCACCTGCACGCTCCAAATGCGGACTTCGCAGGGGTACGAGGAACTCTCTCATAAGAAAAATATTGAAGGCGTTGGAAGCACAATTGCCATTGAGATGGAATACTTTTAGTAAGCCTATAGCTCATCTAGATCAGTAGTAATAGTAGCTTTTTGTAATTTCCGCAATCATTTTAATAACGATTTTTCAAACACTTAAGCATTTTATGAGTGCAGCTTTTTCCTTGGAACTGTAAAATATATGTTACGTACGATATTTATTCAGTTATTGCAGGGATTTCATATTTTTTATTTCGAAATTACAGATACGATTCAAGTAAAATTTGAGTGGCGTTAGAACATCGCATGGGCCATGCCATACTAGTGTACAAATAAATTTTCAACTCTCATCTGCATTTAAAAATGAACCATTTCAAGAGGTGTTAATATCGATATCTCTTCAAAGTGATCTGGATTGCAACGGATAAGTTTGTAATTTTTTTTTCAGTTAAGGGTTTGTTATTGGCTTCTTTAATAAGAATTTGCCACTGCGTTTGTAGTGAAGTATTTTCTCAACTGTGAAGTTTACAAAGCTTTATATGACTTGTTATATTAGTAAAAGTTATGACATAAAGCATTTCACATGCATGCTTTTGCATGTTTTAGAAAATGCGAGGGAATCGAAAAATGCATTCCACAGTGCACACACGAAATTTAGCTGAATAATAGACCAAGATTTATGATATCCTTCGCCAGGTTTTAAATTTATTTATGAATTGCACAGCGAGTTTTGTGTCTGGAAAAAAATTATGCATTTGTTCAGACTTTATCTACGTGTCAGTTCATTTCAATTTTAATGAATTACTCACAGCGATTATTAAAATAGAGAAACCCAAGGGTGTTGTAAAACCATTTTTAAGAGAAGAGCCAATTGGAGCATCTGGTTTCCGATTAGCTGTTGAATATAAGTGCAATTGCATCGCCGTTGTTCTGAACAACATAATTAAAGCAATAGGCGAAGATTTATCTTAAGGAAAATAAGATCAGATTGTTTGTGTCGTACATAACTTAACACTTTAATTAGCTTGTGAGGCACGGCAGTACTCATTAAATAAATGTCGCATATAATGCAATCTTTTACGTTTTACTGCATGGAAATATATTAGGAAACTCACAGTTACATGTCATTCGACGATACGGAACTAATATTTATTTTTTGGAAACACCTAACAATGTACAACGTCAAAGACACAAATAACAACGCCATTCACTTCCAAACAGCGGTCAGGCCAATGCTTTACCCACACGTCATCCTGAGAAATGCTTGTTATTTATTTCTCTTGAAATTTGTGACAAATTTGGAATAGAGGCTCGATGATTTCCTTTCATAATTTCATTCACTTTCTCGAATTCAGGTTCACATGAGCTGGACACACTGGACTCAAGTACTTTATATTTTCCTCTCATTAAGCTCAACTGAAGTTAATTTTTTTAGTATATTTGAATAAAACACATTTTGTTACTATCTACGTAAGATTTGAACATATAAATCCTACATCATATTTGCATTTCTGAAGGACGTTTCCCACTCACTTTATAAACGATTACACTGTATCTAAATGGAAAGACGGATTTTTCGGTGAATATCAGAATATCACGTGGAATTAATTGCTTGTACAGAAGTAGCAGCAGATGAGCTGGAAAATATTCCATCACGTCAGAAACAAGGATAAATTAAAATTAAACATAATGTTACATGTGAGAGAATTTCGAATGATATTCCCCCTTTTCCTTTTCCACAGTGGTGTGATTGGTTTGAGGCAATTGAACGTGCATTATTTGTAATAATAAATCACACCGTTATTAGATTCACTTATCAGAAATGAAATAAAACGTTAATGCAGAATCCAACACGTTCATAGAACAGACAATTTACTTGGTATTTATTTCTTTGCTTGCAGTTTCAGTGCTGTTGTCTCAATACTGCTTCCAACTGGTTTCAGAGATTCATTTCACCACTCTCAAGAAATAAGTTTAAAAGAACACCAAAGAGCCACACAACGTCGCAATATTCTCTTCCTGAAATATGGAGAATGTCCTAGACACTGATTCTCGTGTTAGTCTAAACTTAATCAGACTTTGGGTGGTTTGCGTTGATGTGATTGTTTTCTGACTTACAGAATCTCTTGATTTGTTTCTCATGTGCTACGACCTGGAGGTTATATTTTATAGCTCATACCTCTCTTTCTTCGGTTCAGGTGCATCGCGCCTTTCATTTTGTTTTGTTTTTTAATTTTATTTCTTTCCTTTTCTGACTTGAAATTTCTAGGAATACGTTTGTTGTACATGTGGTTATCACGAACTATCAGGTTGATATCAGTTTGTCTGAATTTTCTGCTTTTATACAGGTTAATTTAAAAATCCCTGAACTCCGAATTCAAATACTTCTACCACGAATATAGTAATGTATAACTATTTTTATATACTGGTATATTGACTCTCATACTTACAGGTAATGAAAACCACTTTACAACAGATGCTGGAATTGTCCACCATTCTGTTGAAGACACAAATTAACCCGACGACACATGTTGGAGGACACTTTTTTCAGCGTGTTGGATGGTATGTCCCTCACTGCTGTAATGATGTTGTTCTTCAGGTCCTGTACCGTCTTAGGTTTGTTGGGGTAAACTGTGTCTTTCATATAGCCCCACAAATAAAGGACTGGAGGACACAAGTCTGGTGAGCGAGGCGGCCAAAGTTTTTTCGAGATTAATCGATCGTGGAAGAACTCACGGAGCATCACCATTGTGTCGTTTAATGTGTGGCACGTTGCTCCATCTTGTTGAAACCAACAGTAACGTTCGTGTTCTTCCAGCATCGCTACAAATTGATGAATGATGTCTGCATACACAGCAATATTTACAGTTGGGTCAAAAAAATTGGTCCTACAATTCGCCGTCTAGACATGGCGCACCACACTTCAAACTTTCTGACAGTGAAGTCCAACTGATTGCAATGCGTGTGGATCCTCCGCAGCCCGTATCCTAGTTCTTTGGCTATTGACATATCCATTCAAATGAAACCCTGCCTCGTCACAGAAAGAAGTGTTGTTAAGCTGGTTAGTCACATTGCTGCGCGTGAAATTCTTAAACAATTGGCAATAGGCAATACGCTTTACCGAGTCCAAAGGACGTAGCTCTTGCACTAATCGAATTCTGTACGGCCGTAACTTTAGACATTTAGTAGACCTCTGGCAGGTTGCATATGATGCCCGTAACTCTTGAGACAGCAGCCGAAGTGACTTTCGAGGAGAGCGCTGCAGGAAAACGTGAATTTTCTCCAGAAACGTGGTCGTCACCACGGATGGCCGTCCGCTTTTAGGCTTATCCTGGACACTGCCTGTCTTGGGAGACCGATTCACAAGGCCATACACAGTTGTTTTTACTGGTATAGGAACACCAGGAAACTTCTTTTGAAAAAGCTGGATGTAACGTTGGTAAGATGTTTCTGCAAAATAAACTTCTAACAAAACGACTATCTGTTCTTGCGTGAGACTCATGGCTGACTGAACGTTACTTCTTGCCAGCGGCCGCGTAAGCGTAGGGTGACGTGGGTCTATCACGTGGCGCAGCTCGTTCCCCAAGATCACACACAACAGCCACAAGCAGCAATACTCGGATATCTTTTATGGTTTTACAGCAAATACGTTTTAAAAATAGAGAAGTGGTATTGAAAATGAACATTGAAAAAACAAAATTGATGTACAATGCTTTTACAATAAATGAAGGTTTATCAATTGATTGGGAAAAGCTGGAGATATCCGATACCTGCATTTACCTTGGGCAACAGATATGAAGCTAGGGTCACACTGATGAAGATGTTAGTAGGCGTATACAACTTAGATTGCTCTTATAAGAAACAGGACAATTTTCAAGACCAATATGCCATGATGTCTGAATCAACTCTTCAATCAATCCATTCTTCCAGTTCCTACGTACGGAGAAGAGAATGGACCTTAATCAAAAAGACACAGGGGCCACAGACGACTACAAGAAGCATGGAGAGATGCATGTTTTGTGTAACCAGGAAAAATCAGAAAAGTAACTCGTGGATCAGGAAAATGTCAAGACTAGAAGATATCATTATCAGAGCAAATCTCTTAAGTGCCAATAGGTTGGATATATTGCCAGAAGAACGGGCTAAAGACGGACAACTAAAATTCTAGACTGGATTATAAGGAACAGGAAAAGACCCAGAAGAAACCACGTGGAAGATAGGTGGATGAAATTCGAAAGCATGCCCCAGAAACATGGAGAAGAAAGACTCAAGACAGGCTGCTCAGGAAAAAAACTTGGGAAGACTCCATCCAATAGTAGGTTGATGATGGTTAAGGATGATGATGAGGTTCAGTAAAGTCTTGATGGCATAAATAATTATTTTTTTGTGAATTATAAAAGGGCGCAGGCTCTTCATCTTTCACAGTTCACGTTGATTGATGGATGAGGCGGTTCGTGGCTGAGAATTAGGGTACAAGATTTAAATGAGTGGCATTCACGTATTAATCCCGGTCAGAAGTTTCAACATCATTTCCTAGCTCACACAATAATTGACACATATTGATGGTTTACACAACTTTTCTTCCTGGGAATTCGTTTCCAAACTCATGGGAAAAGAAACAAAGTTAATCGTGCTTCGTCTGGGGGTATGCCGCATTAATGGCGGGTTTGAACATTATTCACACTCTTTGGGCAATGGTCCGAAGCAGTGCGAGCTGTCCATTACTCACAGGTAACGATGAATGATATACAAAGGCGCCGCCTCGATTCCCAACGTTCAAACGAATGACATTCCGTGTTTGTTCCGTTCTTAAGTTTCACTGTTATTCTACATCATTTTTTGGAAAAAAAGGGTAAAACGTGGTAGCAGCAAAGAGAGAAATTTGTCCAGTTGAAAGGGCGAAAACATTGGAGAGCGACACCAAAGGGATTTTTTTCTGGCGTTTCAATGCTTAGGATACCAGGTTTGAAGACAAGCCAAAGTGAGTAGGTTCAACGACTAAGAACACTGGCAGACTGGTAGAAGATGTAACAGCGAACCTCGGTTACCAGTGAACGACAATTGGCACCTGAGGTGTGGCCTTCCCAATCCTGCATCTTTCCTCACCTGCACCAAGTTTGTTTCCTCCACGCGCCATCAAATTAATCTCCATGAATTGGAGCACCAGCAGGAGAAAAAATGAGTTGCTCTCTCTAGAATTGCCGTCAAATACACAAGATTACAGGCTTTGGAGTCGTTTCTTCGCAACAGATGAAAAGCGAATATTCCTAAGTTTCTCTACTATTGGCACCATTAGCTGAGATCATGCCTAGAACACAGCATATGGTGCAAACTGAGTTTTCCGAGGGAGAGTCATGCTGGGCAAGTTGTAGAATTGTGAAGATCCTGTGCCCCTGAAACTAGTGCCGTGTTATAAGGTTGCGAGGGGAACCTTAATGAAGAACAAATGCAGCGGAATCGTTATGCGCTGTGCCGAAGCTACATGGCGGTCATCAGTAGTTAGGTCACATTTCTGCAAGTGGATAATGCTCCCAGTCCAGTCAAACCACCTGAGTGGCCCGAAGAAGAAGAGAGGAATTGGAAGGGGCTGATCTGCCACCAAACCCTCCATACAGTTCGAAAATTGTTCCGCTCAATGAGACCCTATTTTTCTCCATAGCCGATTTTCTACAAGGATGGGACCCCGCCTCTGTGGTGGATGTGAAATCTGACATGATATACTTTCTGTCCTTGGAACACGGCTAGTGGTACCACCGTGGAATCGTGGTTATGGTCTGACTGTGGCAAATAATTAGGCCTATAGAAAACAATTGCTTGTACGTCTGAGAATGGGCAGGAATTTTTTTGTATCATTATGATTTTTTGATTCCAAACGGAGTGAAAGTTTGACTCATCTTGATAATTTCAATTTCGTTCTCCTCAATCCAAGCTTGGTCACCTAGGCATGCATGTATTGGAGCATTTTGAGATGTTGCATTATTTGCAAGAAACAGTACTTGAGATATGAAAATCTACTTCGTCATCTAGAATATTAAGGTACGCAAACAAAATCTGATTAAATGATTAACTCCGTAATCACACTTTCAGTTTTGCTCATCTCCTGCCTCTTTGTTGACTTTTAGTATATCTATTGCAGTCTTCTTCATCAGGTTCAAATTTCATAAAGCTTCATACTGAAAATATCACTCATGCTTTTTAAGCACGAGTTAGGATATTTCTGACCTAAAATCTGATTTGCTGATTTACCATCTCTCAAGACACATGGCAGAAATTTACGTTATATGAATTTAAGGTTCGGTTTACTTCTCTCCTGAGATTTTGCCCATAAAGATAATCATTAATACTGATTTTTTGAATATTACTACCGAAAGGATGGGAGTTTATTGGCATATGAACAAACACTTCATGTTTACCATATCATTCTAGAGATAAGGCCTTGTTACATTTCTTAAAAAGCATACATTAAGCTAAAGTGTGTTTCCTCTGGAAGATCAGAACACATTTAAGGAGATTTTTTTGGACAAACAGTCAGCACGAGAATAACATGTTGACAGCAGAATCGACGCAAAAATCAGGGTCTTAAAAACATAAAATGTTAATACGAATGCAACGGATCTACAAAGGGAAAAATTTGTATATATACACTGGTCACAAAAAGTTCGTGATATTGCGGTTTTGTAAGAAAACATGTGGACATGTAAATTTAATGACTACTGCAGATCGGTTATCAGCGTGGGTAGCTACGTCATATGTAAGTTAGAATCGTGACAACATATCACGTGACGTGTGAGCTCCGATAAAAGTACTCTGCATGAAGTAGAAATCGGTCTTTTAACTGCTGAATACATTGACTTAAGTGCGGAATTAACCTAAAATGATTACTATGCGTTGTTTAAGCATTGAAAACACAAGTAGAGTCGTTGGCATGTTACAGGCAGCTGTACGGCGGATCAATGTGGCTGCTATTTTAGGAGTTTCGCAAAACGTAGTGAGTCGGCTACCACAAGATTTTTAGTTTCCTGGTTAATTTCTTACGACATCTACAGCTTGTGGTAAATATATTGTATTTTCTTTATATTGCAGCACGAATTTCTGATAGGAAAAATGCATTTCATATTTTAAAGACGCTATGTTTTAGGTGTGTTGATATTCTTACAGGACTTTATTCTTTTCTAAGATATCTGGAACAGGTTAAAAAAATTAATCGGGTTTAACGGGTATAAAATTCATCGACTTAAATTTTTAAAATATTCTTTTTTAATTGAAGGCTTAACAACTTACGTGAGCAACTCGATGTGCTATAAGCAGTCGACCATCCTTAATTTGGGCCAGTGGTTCCAGGAAAGGTATGTGTAGCCAGTGCTGCAGTACAATCACAATAACTATGCTTCACAGGGAACCGAACGGAAACCACCTTGGACGAATGGTCAGAAATACGGGCAGCCTAACATGTTCTATTCAGTATTTCTGCCTGATGGTACTGTATCATCTTGTTCCCTTACGGATATTACTCCTGATCTTGGTATTGTTATTACTTATGATCTAGTCATAACTAATGATATCGGTGTCGAACGCAAACACTCAACCATAAAGCACATTATCATCGAAATAAATAGGAAGTTTTGAAAACCAATGCCGCACAAAATATAAGGAAAATAAACGATTTTACTTTCAATCTGAAAGGTCGTGTCCTTAGGGTGCGGCTACTACATCGTCAGCGTATCCAGCTCTGGTAATGCAGTGAGCACGTACAAATTCTAATCAGTGATGTTTATAAGATACCTTTGTGATGAAAATTACAAAAACTTGATCCAAGTGATCTTTCGGTAAAAATGATGCCTGGCAATACGCTTCAACTTTTTCCGAAGGAAGCGATCACAAAACTTTTCATAATATTGCTTAATATATAAAATGGTTTCTAAACACAAAACTGAAAAGTTTGTCTTCATTGCGGTGTTCTACTAAATTACCTATCAGTAATTAGGGTTATATCCAAAAAGAAGTTTTAGACGCTATCATGCTTTCACTACGTAATAAAAACGAAGCGATAGTAGATTGAAACTAAATGCTCACTGCAGGAAAACTTGTAGATAGGGAGAAAATAGGAGTTCGACAACGGTTCAGAACCCTTGACACGCCCGACGTTACATGACTTCAGAAAAACTCACTTGAAGAAGGGAAAAGAAACGGGCGGGGAAGGAGAGAAACTCATTTTTAACGGTGGGTGTAGAAGTACAACGGCTAGCGTGGAATAATGTGCCTATCTGACAAACGGCGAATATTATTTGGTTCGCAAAAAAACAAGCTACCTGGGACCGAAGTCTAGACCCTCGGGTTGGTATGCGACGGATTTAACTAGAAGGCCATTCGCGGCCTGTTTCCTTGCTTTAAAGAAACACATAGCTTATAAAACAAGAACTTTATTACTATTGGGCCGCGGCGGTAGCGCAGTGGTCTAAAAGCTGGATTATGGCCATTAATCCGTGATGGGTCAGGGTTCGAATCCCGATTAGATATATATGTTGTGTTTGTCTTACGGCACTGGCTCTCTCTCCCTTCCCTATAATCAGTGGCCCTAAATTAGGGACGAGCGACAGATTATTGTCCATTGAGTTGTTCACGATGCTCATTAAACACCCAAATTAAAAAAATAAACATTACAGTTGCTTTAAATAAAAATTGATGTTGGGCAATAAAATAAAATTTTGAGAAAGACAGTACTTTGAGAGATATCCTATTATATTTAATCAATATAATGATACTGCTCGGCGAATGTACAGTATGTTAAGATATTTACTTCCGGTTATATCCAAGAGCTTAAATAGCATTGTTTTAGAAAGCCTTTTATTTGAAATTAATTGAAATAACCTAGCACAATAATTTAGAAACATCAAAAAGTAGTAAAGTCATTTGTTTACCGATCTAGACATTTTCTTGATATTTTAGGATAATTTGACTTCCTTTATTAATTGATGGCTTTGTTGATTCCTGAAATTTATTCTTTTTCCGTTTTTGTTACCTGAAATATTGCTGAAAACATTTTCATTATTTCTTCTCAAAGAAATAATGAAAATGTTTTCAGCATGGCAATTCTTAAACTTCACGTAGTGATTAAGTAAGGCGCTAACTTTTTTCGGGAAAGATACTGCTCCATATATAACAAAATTTCGAGACGTATATTCTTTCATTTCTCTACATAAAATATTTACCACTTCGCAATTAATAATATGTATCTATTGTGATGAATTTCGTCTAATACACATTCACCGGTAAAGATTTGTCGTCTTGACATGCGCTTTACCTTTGTAGAACGTCATAAACTAAAGGTTTTTGGATCAAGTACCTTTAATTTTGCGCAACACCAAGAGCTAAGACTCTGGTGATTTACCTCATATGCGAACTGTATTTGTTTTCTTCTGTTACATCTGCATCGATCTGATTTCTTATTAACGGAGATTTCATGACTTATTTGAAGAAAAGGGAACTTACAATTAAGTTTGAATAAAATTCACTGTAACGTGAGGGAATATAAATTTAAACATCACTCCAGGAACTTTTGTTTTTAGCAACATGTTGATATACTCTTAGTTCGAATCTTGGACAAATTTTTGTTTCTGTGTGTCATGTTATCTGAAACTAGAATTGAAATAATATGCATTTATTTAATAGAAATACACTATCTACCAACAAGTAATTGGACACCCCTGCAATCGACGATATCTGTGGTCCTGATACACGTCACGGCCGCCGCCGTTGAATATCATGTGGAAAACAGCAACTCAACCAGTCGCAAGCAAGATGCCACGCAGTTCGGACCTCTCTGATTTTGAGAAAGGTGTAATCGTCGGGTATCACAGAAATGGCCGATCCGTACGTGACATATCCATTGAGTTGAAGTACCCAAAATCGACAGTGGCCTACGTTATTGGCAAGTGGAAGATGAGAGATGACAGTCGGAATGTGACCCGACACGGCAGACCCACAAAACTAGGAGTTAGAGATCGATGGGTGCTTCCCAGAGAAGTTCGGAAGAACCGCACCAAATCAATGGGCCACATCCGCGATGAGTTTCAACAGACATCCGGGAGTGTTCGTTTGATGAATACCATCCGTAAGGAAGCCCCTATGCTCGGTTATCATGGACGTGCTGCCGCCCACAAGCCTTTGATCACCAAGTCTAATGGCGCTGCTTGGCTAACGTGGTGCAAAGAACGTCGACAGTGGACCGTTGAACAATGGAAACAGGTTCTATGGAGCGACGAATCAAGGTTCACTCTGTACCGTTCGGATGGCAGGGTCTGGGTTTGGCGTCTGCCTGGAGAACGCCTCCTGCCGGAATGTATTGTGCCAACTGTGAAGTTCGGCGGCGGTGGAATTATGCTATGGGGGTGTTTCTCATGGTATGGCACGGGACCCTTGGTCGCAATTCCTGGTAGACTCAACGCCGAGACCTATTGCACCATTTTGGATGACCATGCGCTTCCTACATTGTGGCAGTTTTACGGAGTGGACCCATGTTACTTTCAGAATGACAATGCCACCTGTCAAGTTGCGAGGTCCACCATGGCTTGGTATGGTGACAATGGGGTTAATCGAATGGACTGGCCCGCGCACGGCCCGGACCTTATCCCTATCGAGCACCTCTGGGACGAGTTGGAGCGTCGACTTAAGAGGTGCTGCCACCGTCCGAAATCGGTGAAGGAACTGACTTGTGTTCTCCAAGCTGAGTGGAAGAAAATACCGCTAGCCATCGTACAATATCTGGTTGAGAGTATGCCCCGCAGGGTCGCAGCTGTAATCGCCGCTCGTGGAGGTGCCACCAACTATTGAAGATGAATATTTTCGTTTTCCTTTGCTATCACAGGTGTCGAATTACTTGTTGGTAGATAGTGTAGAACTTCATCGAAGCTATAATATATGGAATTCACTAGTTCTTTCTCGTTCAATGGATCGACAAATGTTACCTACGTAAGAAAAGATACAAACAGGCAACGGATCGGAGTTTATAGCAATAATATACATTTCTTTCATGCAAATAAAACACTATCAAAGCTCTAATGTATGTATGGAGCTTACTCGTTCTTGGGCGTTCAGTGGATCTGCATATGATATCTAGAAAAAAAGAAAGATGATACCGAATTTTCGGGTGTAATGAGCACGTCCTTTGAATACGTTCTGACGAGAATTAAATTTATCGAATCTGGTCAAAGTCAATGGAACCAGTAGGGAAAACAATAGTATTTGACCGAGGAAAGCAGTTTTTCAATCGTGTTTTTAATCCCTCAGATATTGCTGTAAAGGGAATCGTGAACTTACGCCCACTGTTTGCAGACTTGTGCGTTGAAGAAAATTTGAAATTATATGAGAAACATTTCGCAGCGGAAGCGCTCTCCAACAAAGAAATAGTTTCAGTCATCAAGTTTCCAGAGACGGTGTTGCCGTGCCTAAGCGAGGAGCATAGCTGTGTGTCGTGCAACCAACAAGGGGACTCGAGTTGGGCGTCGGCTCCCAAAGCCAATATCCTGCAGGGTGCGTTGTATAGTCCGGACGCTGCTGCTTGTTGAGGCTCCAGCATTGAATTTCGATGATACCTGCGAGAGTGTTGCACACCTGTCGCGTGAAACGATTCTTGACAGCTGACGATGGTCACGCTCATCCAATGTCTTTTTACGGTCACACTGGTATCGTAGGTTGGAGGTTTTGCCAGAATTCTTGTAGTCACGGTACACCCTTGCAATAGTCGTCCGTGAAAATCCGAACTTCGTTTCTACCTCCAAAACGCTATGGCCCATCTCACGAGCGCCAACTATGACACCTCGTTGAAAATCGCTTAAATCGTTATTACTTGTCATTCTCATCCCGAAAACAACTCTGACAGCTCGCAAGGATGTCTATCGCATTATATACCCACTGGCGGACGCAATCGATTATGCGCATAGGCGACGTTGCTATGTATTTTTCATAAGCTCCTCTGTACCAGTTTTTCTGGCACTTCAGTGTACTTTAGTGGCAAACGCTATGCTATGAAAACTTTTGTTTCGAATACTGAAAAGTTTTTCTTGTAAACAAATTAATTTCCGAAGATTTGCGAAGAACCTTTAGAGAAAACAGTTTAACAGAGTATTTCTGAAACGTTTAGGGAAAAGTATGCCAACCATCTACTACACTGCATGTGCTTTTGGAAAAATTCCTTCCTGTAAATAAGTTTGCAGGAGCCATGAATATTTACCGCGTATTCAGCATGGGACTACAGCAGATCACAATATATTCCGTCGATGAAGAAACTATAACTAAAAGCACTCAGAATCAACGTGTTAAACTCATTCTAACTAATAATGCAAAACGAAGATTAAAAAGCTTAATAATGTCTTGTGTAAGATGAAGTGGAACAGCATTTCGGTAGCCAAAAGAAAATGAAAAATTTGTGGTATAAGTCAGCACAAACCGTTTGTTTCCTAGCTATCTGTAAGGAAATAGTTACATTATTGTTATGCACCTAACTCCCTGCTGTTTCATTCCACTGATTAAACATTAGCGATTCGTACTCCGGAAGGCAACATCAATTGGTGGAATTTGTTTTCCCACGTGACGGCTGCGTCCAATAAGCTAGCGCATTGAAGAGCGCACCAGTCTCCTATACGACATTAGTAAAGTGGAACCTTCATAATAGAATAAGTACCTCTTTATTTTATGTTTCAGGTTTTTGAGTAAATGTATAAAATTAATGTTTTTTTACAAATTACTGCGCACATATTGAATTCTGAAGTCAATATTTCGTAGTGTTTTTAGAAACCCCAACATTATTTCAAAAATGATAATTGTCTAATATGCAGGCGAAATGCAGCCAGATATTCAACTGCACTAGACAATCAAGATGCTTTTTAAGGAATTTAGTTTCGCCCATTTTCTTTCTGCGAATATATAGACCATAAAATATTTATTGTGACCATTGTTTTCTAGTTACATGAATATGACAGCGGAACAGCTTTGCCCAAACATTTTTGTTTAATTATTAACAAAATCATCCAAACCGCCCCCGGTCGCGCAGAGTTTTAAGCGCTGGCTTGTGACCATTCTTTCGTGATTTGTTAGGATTCGAATCCCGTCAGTCATAAATATTGTGTTCGCCTTACGGCATTGGCTCTCTTTCCTACCCGGAGCCAGTAGCCCTAAATTAGAGTTGGGCGACTGATTATAGCCCATTGGGTAACTCACCCTGGTCGTTAAACCCCAAATAAAAAAAATCATTCAAGTTATTATTATTCACGTGAATGTTCGTGACTGCTTACGATATTAGATTTTATGATTGGATGAAGATCATTTTTATATTCTTTTATTTTTATTTTCCAAGAAATTTTCCTTTTTCCAAACTATCTTTTCAAATTGCACTCGTGTCCGAAAAATCCAGTACCAATGTACAGTATGTTCTTATCAAATGAGAAATGTGTCCAGCATATGTAAGGTATCCGGCTGTATTTATTGTATTTTGTAGCTCTGCACAATTAAACACTCCCTACGAAATTGAAAAAGTGGAACAAATTATTTTATAATGAAGGATATTTTCAGTTTTTTGAATACTTTAAATTCTTCAATTTAAATTTAATTTATGAATAGACATGACTAGTTGGGCCATTTTACTGTTCCTGTGCATTTAATTTTCATTTGAACTTCAGTAACGAAATTTTCAATGATGCATTGCAGTAATGAGATGTTTTCACAGCGTTGCATACATTAGGGAGCCTTGAAATAGATGTAACAACACTGAAAAATGAAAGAAAACAAATAGTTAATCTATATTCTTGTGGATCGGTCTTTGCATTGCATTGTAATTAGACACATGTGCTGACTTCGTTAATAAGATGCAAAAACGTCGTCTGTTGATTTCCCACTAGCAAATGGTATTGTCCGGAACACTATCTGGGGAGAACATTGAACTTTTGTTTTGCAAAACAATACCCATTGCTTACAAAAATTATAACCGTTCAAAACAATAGGAATTACTGTTTCCAAAATTATATATTATCCCACAACACACAAGAAGAGTGGGACAGTGAAATACATGAAAAAAATGTAAATGCCACCATGTGCGAGGCCTAGAAGGAAACTCTAAGTTATACTTCAGGTCATACTCCCTATCGCTTACAGAGCAAAGAGTTTTTCTCTTCGCACAATAAATAGGAACATTCCAATTTTAATTATGCACAAGAGATTATTAACATGTTATTTCTTGGCTCTTCTTCTAGAGCTCGATGGAAATATTAACTGCTCCTTCTGAGAGTTGGACGAAAAGAGTTGAGCTGTCTGAAACAAGTTGTACTCAGTCTATCAAACAGATGTTTCACGGTAAAATAAGTGATACTAAAACTTGAAGATACTGCAGTTAAATAAGAGCAATTACCAAAATTCTGCATAGATGCCACTTATGTTCATTCTCATGTACGCTCATTCATATGAATTTGTATCTTAATCACAACAATCATAATTAAATTTTATTAGGACGGCGTTTGAAATATTTCATTTATTTCATTTGAAATCAGAAAACGGAAATAAAAATTTTCCTTTTCTTTTTATGTAAGATTACCCAAATTTACCTGAATGTTTTGCGACTTTTTAAAAATAAATTCCTTTTCCTGATATGCCTTTGAAATTCCTATTTCTGTTACATTTCTTTTAAAATTTTCGAATGCTAAATACACTGATTAGTTGTAGAAATAATATGTATTGGTTATAAATAGTTTTTTTATAAATGAATGTTCAACGATTTCCCTGTGTAAATGTCTAAATTTTCTTCAAAAAAGGTAAAATTCATCCGTTTCCAGCTTGAAATGAAAAAAAAATCGTTTCATGCAAATATCTGTATATCTTAAATAAACTTTGTTGTTTGAATTCACAAACTTTAGCTATCCGTCGTTTATGAGTCATTCAAATTTTAAAACTCTGGTGGCTCGTCCTGACAAGTTCAATCCAGGATTTATGTCGACAGTAGAAAGTTATGGGAAAAGCCACTGCCTAATTTTTACAATACTGTACTTGAATAAGCTTAGACGTTATTGATTAAAATATTATACACAGAATACATGTAAAATTCCCACAAAGTGTTTCTAAAATTTGAATCAAGTGGGCGTTTAATACGTTCAAAGAGTAGTAGTGTTTTTCTCCCTCTATTTTCTTTCCGTGTTATTTCTTAGGATACGTCTGTTTGGACGGCTTGCGTGTCAGAAAATTGAATTTTCTTTTTAACAATCGATAACCATCGTTTCCATCTTAAGTTTACGCAACAAGATTTGTACCTCAGTAGCTAAGCATATCTTGGGAAAAGTCCTGTTCGGGGAGAAAAATTTATCTTCATTAGGAAACTGTAAATAGAAAATTTTCTTCTTTATTAACCATGGAGAACTTGAATTCAAGAAGAATGTAGTTTGGAAACATAAAAAGCGTGAAAGTAAATAATGTACATACATATGATTCAGTAACTATCGTGGTCAACAGATGGCAGCACAAAAGTTAAAGGGTTTCATAATAAAGTGGATAACTACAATCCGCATGTTGTGCCTCACATGAAAATATAAAGATTTTTAAGGAAAGAACAAACGGCAGTGAATGAACGTCTTTGCGAAACAATGATCAACCAAAATTTTTAACATAAGTACTATGATTTGTTGTTTTCTTTATTTAAAATTTCACGAAACTTGATGTCAGGTCCGTTTTATTAAACCGCTTGTAAATCTTACATACTTTCGTATGTGAAATACATGCCCAAAATTCAGTCGCCATAACGCCATTTTATTATAATCATGTAGCATTCACTTTGCACAGACGAGTTTTGCCTAAGTGTTTTTCTTTTATTTATTTTTTTCCGGTGAGGCATTGTAAATCTAAAGTTTTGAAAGGGAGTGCTGTGCTAATGAAATCTTGCAACACCTTACTTTATATTGAAAGGCAAAAGATAATCCGCTGATGCAATAAGGGACTTTCTTTGCTCTATACTCTCAAACTGCGAGAACCGTCCGCCCTCCCCCCGCTATACCAAAGTGGCTCTACGGTCTGAGGGATGGCTTCTGGTCATTCGTTCGAGATGGGTTTGGGTTCGAATCGTGGTGAGGCATGGATGTTGTGTTTGTCTTACAGCACTATGTCTCTCCGTTCCCTGGAACCAGTGGCTCTAAATTAGGGACGGGCGACTGCTTATAGCCCATTGAGTTGCTCACGGTGGTTGTTAAACCTCCAACCAAATAAATAAACAAACTAAAAAATACTGCGAGACTTCTGTAAGTTGAGGAAATCCATCATAGATTTCGAACACTTCCCATAGAAAGCGGAAGATGCCTTATACTTAAACTGGCAATATTTCAATATAGGTAAAATATTCCAAAAAAAAAAAAAAAAACCCGATCAGAAAGTGACGGAAAGTTGAAGCAAAACAAATCTTCCGAAGCAATCGAGGCCCAATGCTCAGCCGAAACGGTATCCGGTACTCACCATGACCTGTAAGAATGAGTTCAGCTGGTCAAGACCAACCTCGCAACGTTACAGTACTGAACAGTGCAGCCGTCCATTTGTTCTAATAGGGAAGAGAAGAAGACCGGGCTGCCATCTTAGTTCTCGGATGCCAAAGGTCTGCGCTGGAGTCATAGTCAAAGTCACCCTTAACAAGTTCATTAGGGTAAACGTACACTCTTCTTTTTTCCATTCAGTTGTTTTAATTATATGAATAAAGTCATTAAACTGTCTAGTAAACACCATCCAAAACAATGAATTGCTTACTTACACTATTTGATTTACGAAAGTTGACGTCACTATCAACTAAATCAAATCAAGTTTTAAAAGTCAGCTAACTTTTAAAGATCCACTGCTTTTAACCATATCCAGGAATTCCGAAAATTTCAGTTCTTTTCAGTGGATAAATATGTTCTTTCTTAGCGGGTTAACATTCCCTTCTGAGGACTGGATAAAACCCATCGAACAATTTAAAACAATTTTTCAGTCAATCCATGGAACAAATTTTTAGTGGGAAAAAGCATACGAAAATTAAGGACAACTGTACAACAACAATTTCCAAACGTTTCCATAGAAGCTGTACATATTTCTTCCCGAGAGCGATAATTCATACGAAATCGGCATTTAAATCATAACGAAGCTTCAGTTAAGAAAACTGAACAAAAAGAAAACGAATTGGATTAGGTAGACAGTATAGAAAAAATTGTTTCGAAGACAGGAACCCTTATCATGGACATGCCAAGCCTGCAAAATGTAGGAACCTTTTTTTGCTATCAGTGTATTGTTTGTTTCACAAACTTAAATATTTATTATAATTGTAAAAAGTGAAATTTTAAACACAGACACAATAACGGAGAAACAAATTAATGCAAGAACTTCCTACGTGCGACATGTATCCCTCCGCGGTGTTTGCCGACCCCTATGTTTAGGATCGAATTAAATGAAGGATTGTTAATTTTGAGCAGAGACTATAATTAGAGAGCCTACAATGGAAATACTTACTTAATAACAGCATCAAATCCAGTCCAAAGGCAAATTTTTGCTACAAGAAACGATCCAATCCGATCCAAGGAAAAGCCATCCAATCCAATGGAAGACTCTGTTGGCTAACACAACGTCTCCCTCTAAACCCAGGTAAGTTTAGAAAGTGAGTTCAACAGCATATTAAAAACTATCCAAACAAACGGAAGACTCCAATTGACTTTTTGAAAGGCTGTCCTTATTCTACTCACATGAACGCGCACACGAGTACTTTTAAATTTCATTGTGGTACTATTTATAGCGCATACTGACACACGGAGAATCAGGATGGGGGAACGAAAACAATCCGAGTGATACAGCTGAGGATATAACTCATCTCAAAATTAAAAATCCGTGGTTTAAATAAAAAAAGCCAAGATGGAAAACCTAAACAAACGCGTTGGCAAACACCGCGGAGAGATACACGTCAGAATTTGACAGTGCTTGGAACTACTTAGGGGCCGAATACGGAAGTCTAACCCTCTTCGGAAATAGAGCCAAATCAGTGAATTGTTTACGTATATGTAGTTCAAAATGAAAATATGCAGTCGCTTGTATAGTTCGGTCGTAAACATTAAAGATCACAGGGACATCACGGCTAATGGTGTTATTGTTGACTGAAAGTTTATTTGGATAGTTTTAAAGTACAAAATGTTATTACTTTTTAACATATATTTATAATTTCCTTTAGTACCGAGTATTGCTACCAAACAAGGTAATTCTTTAATCTAGGAGATTTAAATTCAGCAACTAACTGACTGCTACTTTATGTAGGTGTAATATTTTGAATGTCGACTCGGCTCAAATATAGGGTGAACGGAAGTCCTGTTTTTTGTTCGAATTTGAACCGATTCGTGAAATAGCAACCTAAATCTTATTTTGTGGCTTACTACTTTTATATATTCAACAACTTGGGCCCAAACCACATATTTAAATTTCAAAACATAAAAAGAATATCAAAGTTGTTTTGGACGTGATGCCATCTATCGGCCGATTTGTAATTACAATAAATAAAATATAATTAACGGACAGAGGGCTGCAGATGGAAGTATAGGCAGGAAGGGTAGGAGTACTACATGAAAATTTGACTTAAAAATCTCCTTTATTCCTTAGTAAAACCCATAAGTTTGAAATATCTACAATGCGAATTTATTTTAGAGGGATCCTTATTATTCTCTAAACAAAAATCTTATTTCTCTCTGATAAATATGCACCCAAGATGCTGGGCAAGCCCATGTGATTCAACATCTGCCCTAACGATGGCAACCTCCAAGAGACAGCGGAGAAAGTTTTGATCCTTACTTGGAGTAAGCTGAGTTCTTGCCAAACACTAGGCGCACTAAAGGATCTTCTCCTTTCCGAGTTTAGGTTTCTATCTCAGGGCTGGCATCTATTCGAAGTCTAATTGGAAGAATTCGACGACTTTCTCCGTCAAGAGCGTAAATATCTGCTGTGCGTACCAACTGATGCTTCCAATGACTATATCTACAGGAGTTGACAACAGGACTGCTGCGTGTTCCCAAACCTAGCCGAGTATGCAGACTTATATGCAACTGATAATTCCAACAAGCTCTTGTCCTTGCGAGACTTCTTGATCCGGCAGTTCGCGCTGGAGTGTCTAAAGACCAACACCCAGAGGAGGATCCAGCTTGAACTACAGCCATGGGACATAGGTAAGCATCTTTCAGGTCATATGGACGATATCTACAGACAAACTGGTAAAGTTGCCTCCTACATGTTGACTGTGGCCCGCAAAGCTGCCACACGAGTTAAAATCAAGTGGCATTTCCCTATAGAAAACTCTCCCACGATCGAATGGCACGGACAAGTCATCAGAACCAAACAGCGGAACCAGCTCCATTCCAAGTTCCAAGAGACATCCCGAAGAACCATCGCCGGCCAACTTATCAGGACAAGGTTATGGAATGTGTGGCTCCAGCCAGTGAGACCTCGCGATTTCCACACACCGGCGAGCACCTTAGGTTTCGTGACTGGCGCTTCATGAACCGAGCCAGGTTGAGCCTCCTGCCGCTAAACGCCTACCGGAGGTAGGACCTGCACGGTCACAAGTCCTGCAGGAGGTGCGGGCACATTAATGAAACACTAACAAATGTGCTTTACTGCTTCAGACAATTTAGCGCTGCGTGGAACCATCGCCACAACAACATCGTGTAAAGAGTCAAGCACGTGGCAGTCCCCTCGGGGTGGTCAGATAACCAGTGAATAGGGCCAGGTGACGAACAACCGAACCTGGTCTTAGTCAAAGGGAGCACCGCGGCCATTCTCGATATGGCCGTCTCTTTTTTTTTTCTTTGATTCGGGTTTAACTACCACCGTGAGCTATTCAGAGGGCTATAAGCAGTCACCCGTCCCTAATTTAGGGCAGCTGGTTCAAGGGAAGAGATAGAGCCAGTGCCGTAAGACAAATACAACATCCATGCCTCACCGGGATTCGAACCTGGACCCATCTCGGACGAATGATCAGAAGCCATCGCTTAGACCACTGCGCCACGTGGGCGGCGATGTGGCTGTCCCGTTTGAAAACAGAACCCGCGCCTCCACAGAAGTCAGAACCAACAAAGGGGAAAATTACCAGCCGGTAGCCGAGATGCTGAGGAGGGAGTTCTCTTCAGTTAAGGATGACGCGATCATCGTCGGCGCCCTTGGCTCATGGGACCCCTTAACAATGTTTACCCTTTGGCCATTTTGCAGCAGATCCTACTTGAAGAAGATGAAAACTATATGTTGCAGCTTAGCGATCCAGTGGTCAAGGGATATCTAAAAAGAATTCATAACTGGTGAGCACCAGTGAACCTGACCTAAAAACGAATTGTCCCTTACTAAATCCTGAGTTGCGTCAAAAAGGGTGACAAAAATATCCGACCAAGCCTGAGCTGTGCATAAAAGCCGCCAAGAGTGAGGCTTTGGCGGCTTTTATTATTATTATTACAAGCTGCTTTGTGAGGCAAAATTCCCAATTTAGTAAGAAACAATTATCACAATTTTCAAGAAAGTGGTGGTAAAATTGATGCATTTTTTCATGCTTTATGTTTTTTGTAGAGTGGTTATACAGAATGTGCAATTATAGTATCAACTAAACGCCGGCTCAGGTTATGCTCTTTTCATGCTTGATCGCTTCAGCTGCAGTCTCGTACTCTTGTGCTTAAGGATTGTTAGCCAGAATATCTGCCAGGGATGGCAATATCGATCGAATTAATTCTTTATTTTCATTACGACCAACATGTATATCAGTAGCTGCCGAGGAATCTATAAAATGCAATTGGCATAATGAAGTGTTTTCATCAGTAAGTGGTAACAAATCCGAGATGTACCGGTGAATCTGTCCCTGAAGTTCAAAGCAGTCTGGACGATTCCAGAAATTCTTAACATTTAACACTTTTGGTGTATCTCCCCCCCCCTTCTACAGGTTTCCTGAGGCAGCAGATGCCCTCAGAACATTTTTTGACTTGTATGTAGTGGGACGTACCTGCCAGCAGGACGCACACGACATAAAGGCAGATAGCAGTCAAAACGAACGTCCGCGTAGCCCAACTGGTAGAGTGACTTATTCCAGAATGAGGGGATCCGTGTTCGAACCCCGGCAAGGACAAAAAGGACGGAGAAATTTACTTCGTTATAATGGCGCCCGAACTTTCCGGATGACCCGGCCGTTCAAAATCTCGCAATGGTGTGATGTTCTTTCCACACCGCTAGATAGGAAAAATCAGAGAATCCCTTCTCCAGCGCTTCGAAAAAATAAAATGTGTGTGACGTTGCATTCCACACACTAGATTGACTGGGAGTTCTCAAGTGCACGTTCTACAGCGGATGGCTGCCTGCAACGATTCATGGTCATGGCTGACCCGTGGGCCATGCCCCGGCCCTCTTTCGGAGGGGGGGGGAGTTGTGACGTACCTGCCAGTAGGACGCACACGACATAAAGGCAGATAGCAGTCAGAACGAACGTCCGCGTAGCTCAATTGGTAGAGTGACTTATTCCGGAATGAGGGGTTCCGGGTTCTTTATATTTTACACTTTGGGAATTCTTCTTTTTTTTTTTTTATTGGAGGTTTTACGACCACCGGGAGTTACTTAATGAGCTATAAGCAGTTTTATGGCAAATGGTTCCAGGAAAGGGAGAGAGCCTGTGCCGTAAGACAAACACAACATCCATGTCTCACCGGGATTCGAACCCGGCCACCGTTCGGACGAATGAACAGAGGTCACCGCTTAGTCTACTGCGCCACCGAGGCGGCTTGGAATTCTCCCACCCCCTTTTCCCCTCGGCAGGTCTCCAGAGTAGGCTTTGTCGAGTTGTAGCGTGTAAATGCTGAAAATCTCCCGATCGGACGAGAAATTTTTCATTTCATGCTTTACAATTTTGGTATTAGCTCCACGCCCCTCTCCGACAGGTTTCTTGAGGCAGCAGATGCCTTCAGATAATTTGTTCAGTTGTAAGTTGTAAATGCTGAAAATTTCCCGATCGGACAAGAAACTTTTTATCGTTTACACTTTTAGTGTGACCCCCCTCCCCGCCAGGTTTTTCATATAGGAACATGCCATTAGATAATTCGCTGAGTTGTAGCTTGTAAACTCTGAAAATCTCCCGATCAGCCCAAAAATTCATTATATTTCAAACTTTAGGCTTTAAGCATCCCCCCCCTCTCCGACAGGTTTTCTGGGTTTGCACATACTCGGAAAGAATTTGTTTAGCTGTAGTTTATAGAAAAATATCGTAAATAAGAAAATAAGAAATTACGGAAATTTTATGGGTGTCAGATAACCAATCTTGGGGGAAGTAGCCACGGAGCAGTCCAGAACGGAAATTTTATACGGCCCCTTAAAATTTTTGTGGCCAGTTCTCCGCTTTGTTTTTGGCCCGAAAATTATGGAAATGTCCAAATTTCTTACTGAAAACAAAATATTAAAAAATATATGTTTTATGAACAATAGTTGCTCAAGTAGTGGGGAATATAGCCACACGAGATTTGTTTATACAGAAGAATTTTATGACACTGAAATTCCCATGTGTCCAGTTCTCCGGTGGCCACTTCTCCGTACCCGGTAACTTTCATACGGCCCCTAAAACTTTTGTGGCCATTTGTCCGAACCCCGATCTTGACCAGATAGTTGAAATTCAAGCCTTTCTAAATGAAATAATAATAATAAAAAAAGGTCATGATTTTAACAGACGTAAGAAATAGTCGAAAGTTGACATATTTGCGAGAAGTGGGCATATTTCCGTGATCAGTCTTTCATACATTGAAACAATAGGTTTACTTTGAAAACAGTGGAACATTTTGAAGTGAAGACCTTTTTTATATAGACGTGCGCGTTGTTTTCCAAAATAGTCTGCATACGGAGTGTGCAATCAATACTGGTTACAGGGAGTTTAATAATTAAATTTCCGATACTTTTTAAATACTGTAGCGTTAGTTTAGCTGTTTATCGTTCAAAGTATTTTACTACCTAGTCCTCATGCCTCTTTGGTGTGCTGTAAGTTACAAAGTAAATACTTGTTATGTGCACATACACTGACGGAAAAAAATCCCAACACCACGAAAAAATAGTTGTAGAGGAATGAAGTGGCGGCAATACATTTGCATAGGTAACATATTTAATCGATTAAGGTTTAAAGATCCCAGCTTAATGTAAGCGCGAGAAGAGCCATTTTAAATGTGAAATGCTGGTACATTAATAACCGGTGTAACCGCCAGAATGTTGAATGCAAGCATGCAAACGTTCATGCATTGTGTGGTACACGTGCTGGATGTCAGTTTGTGGGATGGAGTTCCATGCCAGTTGCACTTGGTCGGTCAATACAGGGACGGTTAATGCTGGTTGGGAGTGACGCTGGAGTTGTCGTCCAATGATGTCCCATACGTGCTCGATTGGAGAAAGATCTGGTGATCTAGCCGGCCACGGCAACAAGTCGACACTCTGTAGAGCATGTTGGGTTACAACAGCGGTACACGGGCGAGCGTTATCCTGTTGGAAAACACCCCTGGAATGCTGTTCATGAATGGCAGCACAACAGGTTGAATCACCAGACCGACGTACAACTGTGCCGTCAGGGTGCGTGGGATAACCACGAGAGTGCTACTGCTGTCATAGAAAATTGCTCCCCTGACCGTAACTCCAGGTGTAGGTCCAGTGTATCTCGGCCGCAGTTAGGTTGGTTGCAGGCACCCACCTAGCTTCCTTCTAACCAACACACGGCCATCACTGGCACCCAGGCAGAACCGGCTTTCATCAGAAAACACAACAGATCTCCACTCCGTTCTCCAATGAGCTCTAGCTTGAAAACACTGATGTCGCAAACAGCAGTGGTTTGGAGTAAGTGGAATGCACGCTACAGGGCGTCTGGCTCGGAGCTGTCCTTCAAGTAACCGATTTGTAACAGTTCGTTGTGTCACTGTAGTGGCAACTGCAGCTCGAATTGCTGCCGCAGGCGCAGTACGATGCGCCACGGCCATACGCTGTACACGGCTGTCTGCCCTCTCAGTAGTGCCACGTGGCTGGCCGGAACCCGGTCTTCTTGAGGCAGTACCTTCCCTTGACCACCGCTGCCAACAATCATGCACAGTGGCTACATTCCTGGCAAGTCGTTTTACAATATTGCGGAAAGAAAATCCACCTTCTCGTAACCCTATTGCACGACCTCGTTCAAATTCCGGGAGCTAATGATAATGGCTTCTTCGTCTTCTTAAAGGCATTCTTGACTAACATCAACACACTACGTTGAATCTCAACGATAACTAACGCTCACGAACGTTACAGCGCGTATTTACAGCAAACCTGCTTTGCATGTTCCGAGGGGCGCTACTAGCGATACACGTATGGGCCGATCGCGAAATTTGCATAGACGACATTTTACAGATGTACTCTCACCGCCTACCAACTTTCGTTTATCTAACACAACCCCTTCTTGGTGTTGGGATTTTTTTTCCCGTCAGTGTATGTTAACGAAAAGCATAGTAAAAACCTGAGAAGAAATGAAAAAATTCCCGTGCGACGCAGTTTTACTTCTCCAATTTCACATAGCCCTAATGATGTCGGCTTCTATGTGCTCGCCATAAGGGATTGAGATTAATCGGGGGCCTTTGTTCGCACTCCTTATGTCACGGGATTTCGTTTGGCTAAACTCGTTCATTAATTCACAACTGACATGAGGCATGTCCTAGGTTACCACGCAGGGGAAAGGAAAAAACGTCTAAACGCGCTCTTGGCGTTGTCGGAAAACGTTTTACACGCCGTCTCAGCTCGCTCAAGCCGCTATTGGGATACCGATTTCAGGACGAGTTCAGATACCCATGGCGCTTGCGGGACGGACAATGAAAAGGCATTAACACGCTCTTGGCGCCCAGAGGGTTAAGGGGGTTCTACAGCTTATTAGGTAGGTGGTCATAATGTAATGGCTCATCGTTGTATGTCCACACCAACTGTTTTTAAACTATGTCTTCTGGATTTTGCGGTACTCATAATATTTGTTTTTTTCTGCTTTGGACACATGTACACTGAAGAGCAATTGAATTAGAGATACCTGTCTAGTAACGTGTAGCACCACCTTTCGCCTTGATGACGGCGGCGATTCTTCTCGGCATGGACTCGACAAGACACCGGAAGCGTTCGGAAACCATACGGATCAACGAACACTGAACAAGCTCCCACAGTTCACGAAGACTTGATGGAGGGGTCGGAGCTGCGAACATATCTCTCAATGGCATCCCAGATGTGCTCGATGGGTTTGAGGACTGGTGACCTAGCTGTCCAAGGAAGCGAGGTCACGTCGGTGGAGTGTTCATCCAACCATTCGGATACAATTCGGGAGCGATGGAGTGGTCCATTGTCGTGTTACAGGATGAGGTCCCCAGTGGGATTATGAAGACGCACAAACGGGAGCAAATCGTCGTCCAGGACATCCCGGTAAAGTCAACCTGTGAGGGACGATGTCACACGTACCAGGGGTTTCATTTTAGTCCACGTAAACAATCCCCAGACGAGAATGCCACCCCCACTAGTTTGAAGAGTACCCTGCTGGCAAGAAGGATCCATCGCTTCATGTGGTTTGCGCCGTACTCGTATCCTGCCATCCGCATGTACAAAGTGAATCTCTACTCATTAGTCCAGGCAACATTTTTCCACATGTTTATGGTCCAGTGGCGATGTTCCCGCTGTCATACTAATCTTTGCACCCTGTGATGTGCGGTCAGCAGCGGTACCCCCGTGGGACGATGGCTTCTGTGCCCTATAGCGAGGAGATAGTTCTGGATGGTGTGGTTGCTTACACGTTTTTGTGCATCAGCGTTAAATAGCCGAGTGATTTCTTGCACTGTGGCCGGTCTATCCGCTGTTACAATGCGAGCTAGCCGACGATGACCTCACTCATCCACAAGCTGTTGTCCACGGCACGGCAGTTGGCCCTTGCATGGTTGGTTTTACCAGATTCGATGTACTCACGGTGCACCCGTGACACAGTTGCTCTTGAAAATCCCAGTGCCTGCACGACTTACGAGATGCAGTGACCCATTCGTGGGGTCCTGACAATTTGCCCACGATCAAATGCGCTTAGATCCTTCGTCTTACTCATACTGCGTCCGACTCTTACTGATTCCCGTCTCATCACTCCTTATATTGTCGGACTGCTGCATACGTCATGTCGTTTCCGTTTACAGGGCCACCCACAGCGCCACTTTTTTGCATAACGCCAGCTGTCTCTAATTCAATTGCTCTTCAGTGTAAGTGTATACGCTATATCAGCAAAATACCTATTACATATAAAAGAAAACAACACCTTAACGTAACTACTGAAATTTTGCGAATCACTCTAATGGAAAATTAGAAATGTGGTTGATAATGAATTTTTACAAAATGTGGTTAACTGGAAAGGCCGTTACTTTAAATTTAGTTATCTTGCCCTTGAAATCACAATGACAACAGAAATTAATTTGCTACACTATACGAATATTTCGAGAGGAATGGACCTCCATCAGCAAATGTTTGAACAGATTACCGAAATTAATTTTCTGCTGCAGAATATTTAAATTAAATTTTTTTTGCAGATATTGCACTGTAAGATATTTCAATTAGGGCAAGAGGTGTTAGAAATCATTTCCATTCCTTTATCCAAATTTCTGCGTGAATTTAGATATTCGCAAAAGTAAAACACGTACCAAATATACACAGACGTGCCAGAAAAACTGGTCACCAGTTTAATACTTGGTTGGTCCCCCACGGGAGCGAAGGACTGCAGGATATACGCTGAAGGCAATGCACACCATGCTTCCTGCAGAGCTTTTCACAATTCGGGGGTATTCCGAGGTCTCGGATTCCTGTGTTCCATAGCGCGTTGCATGACCTCCCAAATGTGATCTATCACGTTCAGATCTAGGGACTTGGGTTATAATGGCAACACCCCAAACAAACAGGCCCAACCCATTAGCATGAATGAAGGACATGAACGGGTGTATATCGTCAGAAAGGATGCGCACATAGCGGTGGCCGGTCACACACGTTTGTAGACGTACCAGGGGTACCAGTGAAGTTCACATAAACACACCCCATACCATTACCGACCCCTCACCAGCCGGCACAGTTCCCTCTTGACAGGCGGGATCCATGGCGTTATGGGGTTTGCGCCACACACGAATACTTCCATCTGCCCGATACAGTTGGAAACTCGACTCGTCAGACCAGCTAACTTATTTCCAGTCATCAAGTGTCCAGTGGTGGTGTTGCCGTGCCCAAGCGAGGAGCATAACTTTGTGTTGTGCACCCATCAAGGGGACTCGAGATGGGCGTCGGCTCCCAAAGCCCATATCGTACAGAGTACGTTGCACAGTCCGGACGATGATGCTTGTTGAGGCTCCAGCATTGCATTCCGATGATACCTGTGAGAGTACATCACGCCTATCGCGTGAAACGATTCTTGACAGCCGACGATGGTGACGTTCACCCAATGTCTTTTAACGGCCACACTGGTATCGTAGGTTGGAGGTTTTGCAGGAATTCTTGTAGTCACGGTACACCTTTGCAATGGTCGTCCGTGAAAATCCGAACTTCTTTTCTACCGCCGAAATACTGTGGCACATCTCACGAGCGCCAACTATGATACCGCTTTGAAAATTATTTAAATCGTTATTACTTGTCATTCTCATGCCGAAAGCAGCTCTGACAGCTGGCAACAATATCTATTACTTTATATACGCACTGGCGGACGCAACCGAGTACGCGCATAGGTTACGTGGCTAGGTATTTTGCATAAGCTCGTCTGTACCAGTTTTTTTGGCACTTCAGTGTATATTTATGTTTATACAATGGTAAATAATACTATAATACAGTATTTCTCAAAGTGTGTTCCGCGGAACCCCAGGGTTCCGCGACGGCCCTCCAAATAGTTCGTAAAACATCGGGTTCCGCAAGCAGTTCGTAAAACATCGCCGAAATTTTCAAGAACATCTGTTAATTCCATATTTTCCCGATGACAGCCTTAACCAACTAATTCTTCACAACCAATAAAAAATAGGAAAAAGAATGTGACAGAGAGCCATGACAACCACCTGGGACAGAACATCTTAAAGAAGTAGTGCAAAAAGATTGAGGGAGGAGTCAAAACAGTTTGGCGCCTGAAACGCTGATAAGGCGATTTATGGCCTTCACTGTTGCCTAGGTCTGGACGGCTGTAGAGTGCCGGAGAAGCAAGAATTTGCTGCCTATTTCTGGCCTGTCAATGTTAGTCCGTGTGTGATTGTTAAACTATGCTCTCTTCTCCGCTTAATGTTCGAAATGGATCGTTGGCTTAAATAGGGTACGTTAAAACGTTCAAGTTCCGAAATTGTTGAGTTGAATTCTTTATCAGTGCCTAGTACTTCTCATATAGATGAGAATGATAATGACCAAGAAACAAAAGAATTTGCTTCAGTTGAAGAAAGTGATACACGTTCTGGAAGGTGTGATCAAGATAAAACTGCCAAATGTGCAAAAAGAAGAAAGTATAATGAGAGCTATATTGGTTTCGGATTAATGAATGCTGATGATAATCCGCAGTGTGTAGTATGCCGCAAAGTTTATCATAATAGTTCAATGGCACCTATCAAACTGGCACGCCATTTGGAGACTACACATCGAGAGCTCAAAGATAAGAATGTTGATTTTTTTTGTGCGCAAGCGTGATGAACTTTTAAAAATGAAAACAATATATTGTTCATGCAGCACATACAGCGAATGAAAAAGCTACAGAGGCTTCCTTTTTAGTAAACTATCAAATAGCACGAACAGGCGAACCTCATACAGTAGCAGAGAATCTAATCAAGCCATGTGTTAATTGTCATGGTTAAGTGTATACTTGGTGAAAAATCGGCCAAAGAAATATAAAAAATTCCGCTATCAAATGATACATTGTCTCACCGAGTGAAGGAAATAGCAATATGCGTAAAAGAGGAACTTGTTTTTCGCATCAAGTCTTCCGCTTTTGCTTTGCAAATGGATGAGTCTACAGACGTGTCAGGTCTCGCGATATTGCTTGTTTTTGTAAAATATGCGTATGAAGCATCTCTAGCAGAAGATCTTCTTTTATGCAAGCCGCTAACAGCTCGTGCAACTGCAGCAGAGATATTCAATATTTTAAATTCCTTCTTTGAAGGAAATGAAATTCCTTTGGAAAATTACGTTGATATTTGTACAGATGGTGCTAAAGCTATGGTGGGAAAATCATCTGGTATTGTCGCACGCATCAAAATGATTGCAAAGCACTGTACCAGTAGTCACTGTATGCTTCTTAGGCAAGCTCTTGCCGCGAAAAATTTGCCTCTCCATCTGAAAAGCGCCCTGGATGAAGTAGTTAAAATGATAAACTTAACAACAGCTCGTCCTCTGAATAATAGATTGTTTAAAATATTGTGCGATTATATGGGATGTGTGCATACGTCATTGCTTCTACACACGGAAGAGAGGTGGTTATCTCGAGCTAAAATATTGGAACACTTTTTTGAACTTCGAGCTGAAGTGTATGCTTTCTTCATAGATAACCACTTTTATTTGGGAGATCGATTAAATAATAGAGAGTGGTTATTTCGAGTGGTTTATCTACCTGATATTTTCTCAAAACTGAATGAACTCAATCTTGCACTTTAAGGAAAGAAAATTGATGTATTCACTACCAAAGACAAAATTGTGGCATTTAAGAAAAAGCTACAATTTTGGACCAGTTGTGTCTGCAGCCACGAATTTGACTGCTTTTCTACCGTGAAAAACGTTCTGTCACACTTGGACTCAGAAATAGAAAACAAACAATGTGATGAAATCGCCCAACATCTGGAAACTCTCCACGATTTAATGAGTCACTATTTTCCTGATGAGCAGCACGTAAAAATAAAAAGTCAATTATGGATTAAAAATCCATTTGTTATAAATGTGAAACCTCCTTGCTTTTCATCTGATGAATATGAAAAATGTATTAAACTGACGTAAGATTCTTGAATGACATCTCGTTATAAAACAGTGCCAATGACAGAATTTTGGTGCAGTTTGAAAGGAGAATATCCATTATTATCGCAAAAAGCTGTGTCAGTACTCTTACCATTTGCGACAACCTATCTGTGTGAAACTGGCTTTTCTGTGTATGCCTGAACAAAAACTAAGCACCGGAATAAGCTGAACGCAGAGCCCCATATAAGATTATATTTTTCTTCGATCGAACTGAATTTTAAAGAGTTATGTGGCAATAAAAAGCAAAGCCATTCATCACATTAATATTTTTCATTATTGAATACTTGCATCATTGGCATAATAAATTTTCTTGGTCTTTATAGAGGGGTTCCATTGCTAGATATTGTAGGAAAAAGGGTTCCACAAGCTAAAAAGTTTGACTACCACTGCTATAATATTAATACACTGAAGTGCCAGAAAAACTGGTACACCAGTCTAATACTTGGTAGGTCCCCCACAGGAGCGCAGCACTTCAAAAATACGACGGAGCATGGACTCCACTAGCTTTCGAAAATATGCTGTAGGCAATGACACCATACTTCCCGCAGACATTCCACAATTCGGGTGTATTCCGAGGTCTCGGATTCCTGTGTTCGATAGCGCGTTGCATGGCATCCCAAATGTGTTCTATCACGTTTATATCTGGGAACTTGGGTGGGAATGGCAACACCCGAAACACAGATGAATGCTCCTCTAAACACAATGTGGCGTCCGGACCATTTTGTGGAGGAGCATTGTTCTTTTGAAACAGGCCCAACCCATCAACATGAAAGCAGGACATGAACGGGTGTACCTCGTCAGAAACGATGCGCACACAGCGTTGGCGGTTCACAGACCTTTGTAGACGTACTAAGTGTACCAGTGAAGTCCAGCTAAACACATCCCATACCATTGCGGACACCCCCACCAACCGGTACAGTTCCCTTATGACTGGCGGGATCCATGGCTTCATGGGCTTTGCGCCAAGGACGAATCCTTTCATCTGCCCGATACAGTTGGAAACTCTACTTGTCAGACCAGACTACATATTTCCAGTCATCAAGTGTCCAGTGGCGGTGTTGTCTTGCCCAACCGAGGCGTATAGCTCTGTGTCGTGCACCCATCAATGGAACTCGAGTTGGGCGTCGGCTCCCAATGCTCATATCGTGCAGGGTACGTTGCACAGTCTGGACGCTGATGCTTTTTGAGGGTCCAGCATTGAATTGCGATGATACCTGGCACGCCTATCGCGTGAAACGATTGTTGATAGCTGACGATGGTCACATTCGCCTAATGTCTTTTTACTGCCGCACTGGTACCGTAGGTTGTAGGTTTTGATGGAAAGCTTGTAGTCACGGTACACCCTTGCAATGGTCGTCCGTGAAAATCCGAACTTCGTTTCTACCTCCGAAATACTATGGCTCATTTCACGAGTGCCAACTATGACACCGAGTTGAAAATCGCTTAAATCGTTTTTACTTGCCATTCTCATGCCGAAATCAGCTCTGACAGCTAGCAAGGATGTCTATCACATTATATACGCAATGACGGAACCAACCGAGTACGCGCATAGGTGACGTTGCTATGTATTTTGCATAAGCTCGTCTGTACCAGTTTTTCTCGCACGTCAGTGTATACCATATACAGGGTTCAAAGGATAGCCCTTATTCAGGGCAATAAGTACGGAAGAGAGGGTCCGAGTGGCGCACCGGTTAGGTCTATGTACAGGAAAAAGATGATGGCCGATCGAATGAAAGCGATTAGAGCGCCGCTACCGACAAAGATAATCCGTTACGGAACGTAACTCTCTCTCAAACAACGCAAGATAGAAACAAAACTCCAATTACAAGGTTGTAGAGCATCGTCTAGTTAGTAGGAAATGACATACGGTTAGCAAGAATTATGTACATGGGCGGTTCAAAATGCTGATAAAGTGCACGCAATCGCTGGTTGTTTAGGAAATGCAAAATACCTACACTCGATGGAGAACGATTCAAATGCGTATGTAAATATTGATAGTGACGTGGAAGCCGGTCGATGAGAGAAAATACCGAGGCTGGGGATTTGAACGTCAGTCATCTTGCACGTTGCAAACACTGATGGCGAGCTACTCGAACGCAGAGTACTGTAAAAACACCGTGTTTTATGGTGAATGTCATCGCAATGCCCACGAAGCTGCAAGGCGGTATGCCGAGCGTTTTCCGACTGGTCAACATTCAACTGCAGTGACTATTAAGAACTGTGTTCGCCGCCTCCGAGAGACCAGAAGCACACAAGCGCGTCCGCGATCTGGCAGACCTACGGGTTAGGGTGTTACAGTACATCCTGAGGCTGTCCTGTGATATGTCCTTGCCAACCCCAAGATTAGTACCACAGCAGTCGCGGAAGCATGCGGATTAACAGCCCAACGTGTTTCGCAAATCCTGAACGAGCATGGAGCTCACCGCACCACTTTCAGCTAGTGCAAGGTTTGATGGATGGAGACCATGGAAGGTGTTTCGATTTCTGCAACTTTGTACATAACACGTTGGAAGTCAATCCAAACTTTTTGGCCGATATCTTGTGTACAGATGTGTCCCGTTTTACACGGGACGGAAGAGTGAATTGGCATAACACCCATTACAGGGCTCTGAGCAACCCCTCTATGGGACGAGCTGCTCGACATCAACAACGTTGGGCAACAAACGTTTGTTGCTGCATTTGGCAAAACGCACTAGCTGGACTCATTTTCTATGATCGGACATTAACAGGTCAGCGGTACCTTCAGCTCTTCCAGGGCTCGATATCTGACTTTTTGGATGATCTTCCCGTCAGATATCTGCTGCGTATATGGTACCAGCATGATAGTGTATTACCTAACATGGCAACCAACGTACAGGGTTTCCTGGCTAAAACATTACGACATCAGATAATTGGTTGTGGCGGTACGGTGGAATGGCCTCAGTGGTCACCGGACTTAACACCTTTGGACTTCGTCTTGTGGAGTTACGCGAAGTAACAGGTTTATGCTAGAGAACCTACTAGTCTGGAAGATTTACGACACCGCACTGTGTGCGCGCCTGTAACAGAGTGACACCTGCCATGCTAGATAGTGTACGAAAAGCTATACTTACACGCCTTGGAATGTGCATTGTAGCCGATGGTGGCCACTTCGAGCCGGCTGTACATTAACTTCGCGCAGATCTGCGTTGTGCCTGTAAGTAGGCATATCTTCTGCAAACATTTTTCAGTATTATAAATCAGCCTGCACAGCTTCTGTCTCGTGTCATTAATTTTGTGTCTGTTTCACCCGTTTTGCCGATTTCAAATTATTAGCATTTTGACCCGTCCATGTACATAATTCGTGCAAACCATATATCGTTTCCTACTATTTGGACGATGCGCTACAACTTTGTAATTGGAAATATGTTTCTATCTCGCGTTGTTCGTGAGTTCGGTTTGCTAACGAGTTACCTTTGCCGCTAGCGGCGCTTTAATCGCTTTCATTCAATCGGCTTTTCCAATACATAGACCTACCTTGTGCACCACTCGGACTCTTTCTTCCACAGTTATTGCCCTGAATAAGGACTTTTCTTTAAACCCTGTATATATATATATATATATATACACTGTTGGACAATTGCTAAGGACGGATCATAAACGGCTATATAGCGCATAAAAACGTAAGTGTGGTTAGATGCCAAGTGAAATAAAATAATGTCAGAATGCCAGGACATTACAAGAAAGACAATTTATTGTGCTCGAAATCCAGAAGACTTTGAAACGTATTCAAGGGACAAACAGGTCATTTTGTGCAGAATACGTAAACGTGAAAAAAATGCAATTACCGTCCGCAGGCGTTCCGGCGTAAGATGTCAATACGGGATATGGGTACCATGGAGGGCGATGCAAGATTCCACACGTCGTGTCATGCTTTGCACAACATTATCAAGGAGCTGTTGAGGTAATTTATCCCATTCCTCTGTCAGTGCACGGATGAGGGTGTCCTTGTTTATTGGAGGGCATTGGCGACCAGCAAGACTCCTCCCCAAAGCATCCCACTCATTTTCAGTGGAATTCAGATCTGGAAAACGTGCTGGCCATACGAAGCGTTGAATATCCTAGCTCTCAAGACACTCCTGGACAGCGACAGTTCGATGACATGTTGCGTTGTCGTCCATGAAAATGAATCTATCAGCGACAACACCACGGAACATGCGAACATGAGGGAGCAGAACATCATTAATGTATAGTTGGCCAGTCATAGTCCCAGTTGGAAGCACGTAGAGGGACGTACGGCCATTGATCATGATGCCAGCCCATAGCATGACACTACATGTCGGATATCGGTCCCTTTCCTGTATGTTTGCTGGACAATATGCAGTACCACTATCACGCCAGATCCGTTGTCGTCGACAATCAGACGATAGACTGTATCTACTCTCATCTGAGAAGAGGACAGCAGACCAGTCGTTACCAGTCCAATTGCGATGTTGATGGCACCATTGCAAACGGGCGGTACGGTGACGTCTGGACAATGGGATGCACACAACAAGAAAGCGGGCGTATAGTCCTCCTTCATGCAAACGTCTGGCGACAGTTTTTCGGGAGATCCGCTTGCCAGTAGCAGCCATAAACTGATTTGCTACCTCCCTAGATGTGCTGCGTCGGTGTCCTTTTGTTGATAGCACTATGTACCGATGTTCTGCAGGTGTCGTACTGTGAACACGACCTCCCCCGTGACGTTTGCTACACTCTCCATTTGTTTGAAATGATTTCCAAAGCCTTGAAACAACACTGTGGCTGACGTCGAACAACCTGGCAGCATCTGTTATTTTTCGCTCTTCTTCAATCTTGCCAATAATACGGCCACGCGTGAAATCATCTAGGTGATGTCGGGAAGACATACTGAAAATTGCAAGTTCGTCAATTCATTCTTTCCTATTCAACTTTGCGTTTGAACAACAACGGTCAATGCTCGTCAAATCCTTTATATCTCTTATCAGCGCTACGACGTCACGAACAATTTCGGCAATCCAAAATTTGCATACGCACAACACGTCTTACTGTATCCCGCACTTATGCGAATTTCCACATTTTCCTGCCTTCCATTTTATGGTTGCTATCGTTGCTATTGTCATCCGTCCTTAGCAATTGTCCGGCAGTGTATATATATATATACACTGGCGGAAAGTGAAAAAGGAACACCAAGAAGAAATTGGCGGACGATCATGAAATTTACATATGTTAATGGAGTCGAGTTTACGTATGTGTGATGTTAATTTCGAGACAAACCGGTGGGCGTTTACCCCACAGAACGGCATAATGTGCAAATTATCGTCGGTGGTATTTAAGGAGTACGGCGAAGTGAATGTAATCAATCGTCGGCGTACGGACACGTGCGAAGACACTGAAGAAGCTGCAATGCCTGGACATGGAAGACTTACGATTTCAGCAGCTATCGGACTTTGATCGAGGTCGTCTAGTCGGACTCCGCGTGGCCGGGTGGTCGTATAATCGTATTGCGGGGCGAATTCGACGGGAAGTATCGGTGGCGGTACGATGGTGGCGTAGATGGTCCTCGGGACACTTCCACACGAGAAGATGTGGAACAGGGAGTCACAGACGGACTGATGAGCGGACCGATCGACGCATAAGAAGAGCGGCGTTGTCAAGCAGAACATCCACTGCGACGCAAATCCGAGATGCCGTTGCACCTGAGGTGACTGTGTAAACAATCCGAAACCGTCTACTGGATGCAGGACTACGCGCACGTATGCCTCTGGCATGTGTAGCTTTGACTCCAGCACACCGTCAGGAACGGCTGCAGTGGTGTCGCCAACGTCTGCACTGGAGACCGCAATGGCAATCTGTCCTGTACAGCGATGAAAGCAGATTCTGCTTGGGAGCCTTCGATGGTCGTATGCGTGTTCGCAGACGCACAGGGAAGCGTCTTCATCCTTCTTGAATCCGCCAGCGACACACAGGGCCTAGATAGAGTCGCACTGAAGGTTCCTGAGATTCAGGAGCAACAATACGCATGTGTCTGGGAAAACTGAATCTTCTGTCCAAAGTCCGGCAACGCTGTTTCAGAAATCTGGTGTCCCCTTCCGCACTGCTAGGAGTTTTTCATTCTATTTCGCATATAAATGCTAATGCAAGCATTGCCAGTTCTAAACCAAAACAATTGTAAGCAATAGTGATAATAAAGGATAAAAGTCGTACGGCGGCTTGTGCATTTATACGCATAAATGTGTGGAATATAGATAAGATTAGCTGCAAAATTACTGGCACCACTAAAAAAGATGCCATGTCGAAGGAAAAATAGGGTATACCTCTCCTTCTTCGATGTATCATAATATGGAGACATATGGGAAATGGGAAAAAATCTTTCCGACAGTGGCGTCCATTTCATTTTCACTGTTAAAAAAAGAACGCGAGGTCAATTAATTGTACTGTTCAGCCTTTGCAGAGTACGGGATAATAAGAAGAACACAAATATTTCAGAAAGCAGGATAAATTTGGGGTTATTCAAAGATTTATATTTATGGAAAAAATGCGTGCGGAAAGTTCAAATAAATTAACACACTGAGAGTATTGTATTTAAAATATGAAATAGAAGAACTTACATCTCTTTATACACAGACTGGAAACTGAGTTAGAAACGTCTATTCAGATGTACGTAAATTTCAATGTACTCCGAAGTGTTAAACAAAACACACAGGTAATTAAAAAGTAAATTATTAAAAAGCATAGATTACGGTAGTCAGAATTAGGTCAAAAAGAAATACCGAGCAGCGTGAATACGAAAGTAGCAAAATACGTACAGCGTAGAGTTTACAGCAGAGAACTCTAGAGTGCCTTTCAGCCATTCATGTGCAAAAAACCTTCGGAGATGCACCTATTCTTTTTATAATATTATCATGCCAAATAAAAGAGCAATCCCCTATGCTGAAATTAATTAATGGTTTAGTTTAGTCCATCACCATTCTGTTACTGGTGAATATTATATTTGGCAGAATAAAACTCCAGTGAAAAAGCAGGACATGTTTAGAAATAATGAAAAATGCGAAGTATCATGTAGTAAAAATACTTAAAATGTTGAAACCTACCCATGCTAAAGATGTCCAAAACTGTGCTTTTCGTAATTTTTTAAGGGGAACATAGGTTTTTGTATATAGAGTCTCAAACACATTTCATCTGTATTGTTTGTAAAGACGTAACTGCAATACACGTTTTTGGCTTTTCTTCAGTTTCACGAAAAGTGCGGCAGTAGATTCATGTTCAGTTATTCCCATATGCATGCCACATACCTATCTTATTTTTTCCGTTTAGAACTCTACTTCCAACGATTCAGAAATGTTTAGCAATTTTATGGTGTGTATAAGTTTAAAGAGAGCTTTCTGGCGCATGGCAGCAGGAACAGGGTGCATATTAGTGAATTTGTCAGAATTTTCATGGCATGAGAATTATTTCATGGATTTTCAGCAAAAGAAATGTAAATATCGGGACACTTCACTAAATTAAAATTCTCATAGTCTTTCATGTCTTATATCCAAGTAATAGAAGTTCACTGAAAGTAAAGTTATCTTAAAACAAAGAATTAAGTAAGACATTTGTAATTACGAAGATACGTAAGTAATGGTTGGAAGATTAAATACTATAGGCATGCACAAATGAGGTATTAACCACACTCAGAGGATGAGAGTTACTCCGTTCGGATGGTTGACGAAATACGCAGCTAAGGTGCGTAGCTTGTCAGCCAGTCTCCATCTGGTGACCGTTATAAAGATATTCGAAATTTTTTTATCTTATACGAGACAACAGGCAAAACGCCACTCTAGAAATGATGAAATACACTCTTCTTTGCTCTTCTTTTTGACTATTTGATGAGTTCAATGTAATGCTAATAAAATATGGTTTTATAAATCATATCAATCTAACATGTATGACATTTCTATTAAGATATTGCCTCTAGATGTGTTCGTACGTACATATATTTTTTGACATATTCTGATATAAATTGGTGCTATTATTATTGTTTACGCCTGAAGGGAACTTTCTTGCCCGGGCCTTTCGTTCTGGGTAAAAATTTGTAAAGCACAGGAAGACACATCTTTATACAAGGTGCATAGAAAAGTCCCTTTATCCTGAAACAACTTGCGAACGGAGAGAGGTACAGCTATGCAAATGAGATAACGGTATAGTCAAGCGACTACGCCCGATCGAATGCAACCGATAGCAGCGTCCACATTGGGGAAATGCGCAAGTTACCACTACATATCAAAAACGAAAAGCGATAGAACAGAATTTCCAAACACAAAGGTGTAGAGCATCAATTAATTGGTACAAAATGACATTTGTTTCACACGAATAAGATATATTGTTGCCTGAATACCCTAAAATGTCCGAAATCGATGCGCGACTTTTTGTGTGAACGTTCAAAGGGAGCAGGCATAGGTATGAGCAAATACACAAAATTTATTGCATAAATGCGTACTTATGTCAATACTGTTTGGTGACGTCAGACAAAACAAAAACAAAAAAGGCAAACTGGCGTACAGTGACAAAAAGTTAATATGGAGTATGTTCGAAGAGTTCGCCATTGCCCACGATGCACATTTTTATTTGTGAAAGTAACTCTGCATGCACATTCCTCAGCATGGAAGGTGTCACACTATTGCAAGCATCTGTAACACGGCGACGTACAGTAGATCCAGCAGACTTGTAGGCGCTGTTGCATACACCTGATTTTTTACGTAAGCCGAGAGGAAGAAATCCAACGGAGTGAGGTCCTGCGATTGTGAAGGCCATTCAACAGCACCACCATACCCGATGATTCGTTGCCCACAACAATATGTGAGAAAGCGTCGCAATGCTTCTGACTGATGTGCAGGGGCACCGTCATGTTGGAACCACAAGGAACGTAATGCGGACGGGAGAATGTCATCTAAAAAGTCAGGCATGATATCCTGTAATAGTTGGAGGTATATCTGTCCGTTGGCATTCGCCGTAAATAAGCACCATCTCGCAATATTAGGAGTGAGTGAAGCTCGCCATTCTCACACAGCGTACATAGACCTAAACTTCTGATCAGGGTACATCCTGCTACTGGTTTTTATATCGTAGGTACGGTACAACGTCACAATCTGCATTTGCAAGCGGCTACATTTGCAAAATGTGAATATGCAGATGCGAATCGCCGCGCATCGATTTCGGACATTGTAGGGTATTCAGGCAACAATTTATCTGATCCGTGTGAAACAAATGTTGTTTTGTACTATTTAATTGATGCTCTACAACTTTGTATTTGGAAATTTTGCTCTATCTCTTTTCGTTTTCGATTTGCAATGGCTAACTTCCGCATTTCGCCCCTAGGGGCGCTGCTATTGGTTGCATTCGATTGGGAGTAGTCGCTTTATTATACCGTTATCTCACCTGCATAACTGTACCTCTCTCCGTTTGCAAGTTATTTCAGGCTAAATGGACTTTTGCATGCACCCTGTGTATTGTAAAAGATTTTTCGATTAAATTATCTGCATTTTAACAATTAATGTTCCAGGCTAAAGAAGAAACATAAGGAACTTATTCTTCGGAAGAGCAGCGTGTTCATTTTGAAAGTTTGAGCTTGTATATCAGTTCTAAAAGTATTATATGTTCCTCTCAATAGTTATTAAACACGTGTGAACAAATGTTGAAAGAATGTAAATAGCAAAATTATTAACGTAGTTTTTAGTTTCTTAAACGTTATTATTTATGTAAAAAGTGATAATAACGGTTGAAGAATATATGTTTTGAACAACAAGCGTATTTTCCCGTTAGTCGTTTTAACGTAAGTCTATTTTTTCAATGAGATCAAATATTTGAACAGGTGAACGAATTTAAGTTTTAAGAAATGCGCGTTATAAACATTTCTTTGGTAGAACAAACATTTTTTTCTAGTTTCCAAATCTAAAAAAAAAAATTGCTAAAGTTTAGGAAAAGTCTAATTTAATGGGATTGCCATTATTTATTCCGTAGTAACAAAACTTCCCAAACAATTGATTGATCACTCGTCCGTTTTGAGAAGAAACCTACGAAATTATTTTGCTGATAGAAAGGAAAAGTGCAATTTCATTAGAAATGCGTCTTTAGGGTAGGTTTTTTCATGAATAAAAATAATTTATCCTTTTTTTTGGCACGAGAATTATTTCATGGATTTACAGTAAAAACAGTGAAAATAATGGTATTTTTCTAAATTGTAGATGATTCACATTATTAAATCATTGGTCCAGATTTCCCTTTGAATTTGATCAATCATCTAATGGGTATTTCCCGTTTCTGCTTTCGTTCGATCACAACAAAGTCATATTGCGTGGAATTAAAAATGAGCGTTTAGAAGACAAAACTGATGTTCAACGCTCTTGCAAGGAATGAAGATTTATCGACTGTTGGTGAAAAAGTTGGAGATAAACGATACCTACTTTTACCTTGGACAGCAAATATCAAGCGAGGGTCACATTGATGAGGATATTAATCGGCGTATAAAACTTGGCTGGAGAGGTTTTGGAAGAAACTGTACAATTTTCAAGAGCAATATACCATTACGTCTGAAAGAAAAGTTTTTAATCAATGCATTCTTCCAGTTCCTACATATGGAGCAGGGACATGGACCTTTACTAAAACGGCATACAAAGGATGCAGATAACTGAAAGAATCATGAAGAGACGGATGCTTGGGTTAATCAGGAATGATAAGAAGAGGAACTCGTAGATAAGGAAAATGACAAGAGTGCAAGACATCATGATTTGAGTAAAATCCCTGAATTGGCTGGACACGTTGCCAGAAGAACGGACCACCGATGGGCAAACGAAATTTTAGACTGGTTTCCAAGGGACAGAAAAAGACCCAGAAGTCTACATCACGGGAGATAGATGGAAGAAATTCTGAAGCATGCCGGAGTAGCATAGAGGATGCAGGCTTAAGACAGACAGTTCTGGAAGAAACTTGGGGAGATCTTATTCCAGCAATGGGTTGATAATGGGTGAGAATGATGATATATGCATCATTTTAAAATTTTGAATCAGGCTACATCTTTCATACTAAATATCTTCACATATTCTCATTTTCAAACAAGCTATTGGGTTGTCGGAAAAGCATTACGTATTTCAGCCATGTTTTTCGAAGGTCATTTGTTGATAGAAAGAACAAAAATCAATCAATGATATAGTGCCCGTTTTATTCAAGAACCTTTTGCCACCTTTCAGTGAGCTGCAGAATGCCTCGTTAATAGAAGGACCTGTCTTTCGTGGCAAGAAACTGTGCAAGGTGCTGATTTACAGCCTCATCTTAATTAAACGTTATACTACGCAAGGACTGCTGAAGAGAGCGAAACAAGTGGAAGTCTGACGGCGCAAGGTCAGAGGCGTATGATGGGTGGGGAAACACATCCCACCCAAGCTCCAATAATTTTTGGAGGGTGATCAAACTTGTGTGTGGTCTCCAGTTGTCGTGATGAAACACAACACCTTTACGATGAACAAGCTCTGGACGTTTCTGGATGATGGATTCATTCAAACTCTCCAATTGCAGACAGAACACATTCGAATTGATTGTTTGATTTCGTGGTAGGAGCTCGAAAAACACGACACCTTAAAAATCCGACCACACTGAGACCAGAATCTTCGGCTGATGAATGTCTGCTTTGGATGTCATTTGAATGATGGATGTGCAATGTGTCTGCAATCTCTCGTGTCGTGTCCCTTGGGTTTGACTCGATCAATGCCTTGATTTGGTCGTCATCAACCTCGGTGAGCCTCCCCGACTGAGGAGCATTATTGAGGTAAAAATCACCAGCACGGAAATTTGCGAACCACCGCTGGCACTAACGTTCTTGTAGAGCATTATCACCGTACACTTTACGCAACTTTTCACAAGCTTGATGCGCGTTCTTCCCTTTACAGAAGTAAAACAGTAAAATATGGCTAAAATGCACAGTTTGGTCTTACATCTTCAACTTGATGTCAAATCTCCGCAAATCAACCAAATCATTCACTATTCCTTTTCGACTGCAGCTAGAACTAGCACCTGGCGAATGCCATAGCGATATTAGAGCTGCGCATGCCTCTAGTACTTCCAAAACCGCCCAACCGCCATCGGGTGCCAAAATACGTCATGACTTTTCCGACAACCCAATACAACGTCAAAAATTTGAAAATCAAAATCAAGTTATAATTTGTTTTTTTTTTTACTTTTTATTGAAATTAAGAAGGAACTATTGGTATTAACAGAAAATTGAGGTGAAGCAACTTTCAGTGCTTAATTTGAGAACTAAAACTAAATAAAAGTACATCGTTATGACCTATGGTTATTTAGATATATGTTATTTTCCAAAAGTCTGCGAATGTGAAGTTTGGGGAGACCCGGGGGTAAACACAAGGAAGAAGGGAGAAGTGTTTTCAGAAAATAGACCTCTTGCAGTAGTCTAACACTTGGCCAAAATTAAGCTTTCCCATATGTTTTTCCGACACTTGCATTTTTTTCCTGGGCTATAAATCATAATAAATCATTGTAGAACTGGTGGTGGTTTTTCCGTTTCTTAGTGGTTCTAATTCAGCGACGGATGACAGAAATAGCTATATAAGTAGCACATAGTGGTCGTTAAATAAACAGAGAGACAGAAAGAAAAAAATCTCATATATTACCTGAGATAACAGCTTCAGATTGTCAGGTGGCATATTTTAGTGTGGCAATTTCGGGGAAAAAATCTCCATTTTACCGAGGTAATTTCGGGGAAAAAATCTCCATTTTACTTAGGTAATTTCGAAAAGAAAATCTCAAATTTACTGAGGTAATTTCGGGGAAAAAATCTCCATTTCACTTAGGTAATTTCGAAAACAAAATCTCAAATTTACTGAGGTAATTTCGAAAAAAAATGTCCAAAAATATCCAAGGAAATTTTTCAGAGAACTCTTTAATGAATATAAAACAGTAAAAGAATGGTCAAATCAAAATCATTTTCATATAGGTTGTTACAGAACTGCGGTTTACCAATAAACGACGTTTGTTTATTATGTTCGGTGTTGAATAGATGTGAAATGCTTTTTATTTCAGATACTAAAATCCGATAAAGCCCAATTCTATTTAAGAAGGAATCAAGGATACACCATTTCCATTTTTCGAAAGAAATGATAAGGAAAATGTAAAAATACTTACTCTCAATTTAATAAAAAAAGATTATGTGTTCAAGTGCTCTATTCGGGTAGCATCGATTTCTTTATACACAAAATTAAGAAAGTATTGTGATCCCCAAATGCATGTAGTTGCAGTAGTAATATTCAAAGCCAGGAACTGAATGTTTCAATAATAGATACAGCGTTCAAATTCATGAACATTTTATATTATCACATCAATATTTAAGGATCTAAAAATTAAAATACGTGCAGTATTCAATTTAAATAATAAATTTTATTTAAAAACCTCCAAAAAACTTTGCCTTTAAACTTAAAATCGTCATAAATTGGAACACCTTTAATAATGCGTCTGTAAGAAACTACACTACTGAAAATCCAAAATGCCCTTCGGTTTTTGAGGGTCAAAGATTTGTGATTTGTTTGTTATTGCGCTTTCCTTATGCCTCCAGTGATTTCTACTACATAGTGCTCACAGTATCTTCCTTCCTCAGAGAGTGTACAATATTTTCCTCTACATCATGTTAATAGTGTGTTCATCATAGTGTTCCGTATTTCTTTCTGAATAAGTGGATTATTCTGAGGGCGAAGGCTGCAATTTGCTCCTCAGTGCGTATAGTGATTAATGGTGTTTTTGCCTTAGTTCCTGATTGGAGTGAATTTTTGTGTGATCTTAATATTCGTTGTGCTCCCTTGGATTTTTGGATTAGCCTTAGGGCGGAGACTTCAATTGTAAGTACTTTGATATTCTTTCTCAAAATGTCCTTGTGCAATTCCCGTACTTTTGCGGCAGAGTACTCGGGTCCCCCTGTACAGAACGTAGCTCAACTTATTTTTAAAGAACATATTTTTTCCAAATGATATGTGCCTTTATATCTGGAAGATCTTCAAGTAGTTTCACCCACTAAGGTGCTGTTTTCCTTTTTTCCTGAAAAGGCTTATAGTTGAAATGATTTTCTTGATGTTTCGTATAAGTGAGGAAAGAGGATTGTTGGATATTCTCGTTTTATGACCAGAAAGCGGATAATTGTTTCGATGATTGCGCTAGAGATGGAGGAATGTTAGGTGAAATAATGTTTCACAGAATTTGGCAAAGTAATATCATATGAGCGTGAAGTCAGAAAAATAGATGATTCCTTTTTGAGTGGTACTTTTACCGGTAGAAGAATTCTTGTAATGAAAGTGAATAAAGAAATTTCTAATGTTTTCTGTATAAAGAGATATAAGACGTTTGTGACACATCCAAGAGTTAAACAATACTTGGTTTGCAAACGGATGAAACATACAGCCTGTAGGTGTGATAAACAAAATAATGACTCTACATATTATTGGAAAAGAGAATATTCGATCAGTCTTCAGTTTTGGAGGATAATGATCAGGAGGGTTCTGATGTGGATTCGAGTGATGAATCTTTAGATAATACAGGGGGTGACATTTTGAGCGAAGAAGGGGAAAAGTTGAAGGAAGTTTTGGATTTGAAAGAAAATGATACTAATAAAGTGGAGAAAAAAGTGAAAATGTACAAGCCGATTTCAAAAAACCGAAAGTGAGAGTGCAGATGTAAAAAGAAAACTGAGAGTGCATTTATAAAAAAAACATGACTGTGCTCATGCATGGAAGAAAGAAGTTAAAAGATTCCCGGAGACCCTTCCCCTCCGGAGATCGATCTAATTCTCAAAGTTAAATCCAATCCTCGTCGAGGAAACGAGATAATATTATTAAAATTGTGTAACAAAATTAGGGAAAAAATTTGGTACAGAAGTCAGTTCAGATGTCCAGCAAACAAAAAGAAAAGAAAAATAAGAATAAGAATGTCCAGGGTCTGGTCGTCAACAGAAGAAAGAATTCCAAATATATTTTTGAAATCATTCGAAACGGCTCTTTTCAGAGCCTTCTTATTTTTCTCATATTTTTCTTTCATTTTTACATTAATTTGATTTTGACTTAGCAAAGCCTTTACAATTTTTTGGTTGCTGTGCGTTAATTAAAGAAAAACGTAGAAAGAGCGATGACTTTGTCCATTTACATTGTCTCCACGTATCTGGAAGATTTTCACCATTAGGCAAATTCATTGAAAACTTAATTTTAAAAGTGCGAGATTAATCGTTTGAATTATAATTAATTAATTAACAAATAAAATGTAGCATCCAGCTAATTTACGAATTGCATTATTTTAGGTTTTTCCTTATTGTGGATTTTGGATTAATGTTCAGGTGTTATTGTTTACTATGGTGTTTACATTTTGTCCCTTCTCTAATGAAGTATGTTTCTTTCGTAGTATTTACATTTTTCTTTGTACAATTCTTTAAGTCTATTGACATCACTATTTCCTTCTAGCTTAATGGTTTTTGGTTTGTATTTATCACGTGTTGTTTGAGTTGAGCCTTTTGTTGCGCTCATTCTGTGGGCGAGGACGAGGTATTGTTGCTCACACTGTACGCAGCAGCGTTGTGCTTGTTGCTCACACTGTGGGCAATGGCGTCTTCGTTAAAAATATGGGATTGCTTCTTTTGTTAAATATTTACTTGGATATTGTCCTAGTTTCTGGCATTACAGCTATTTAAACATGGATTGCTCCGTTTATGACTTTAGTTTAATATATGCTGTTAACTCTTCAGTTGAAAGCGAAGGATGGAAAGAAAGCATCATGTAAAAAATCAGCTAAGAAATAAGAATTTGTTGAACGTAAAAATTACTTACCGTGTTTTGGCTATAAACCAAGGTTTTGATATTCTTCCTAGTAGTCATTATTTTTAAACTCAGTTTTAAGCGTATGGGTTTTGTCCTTTTTATGTTTTGTTTAAAAAATATGCGCTGGTGCACTAGAGTTCATAGTGAGATTTATCCCTTGTTGGGAAAGGGGATCTTGCCCCCTTCTTTCTTAAAGGTATTTTTAACCCATGTAACGTGCCTACACCGAAGGACGCACATGATATAAAGACAGATAGCAGCGAGAACATACGTCCGCAACGCTCAGTTGGGAGAGCGACTTACACCGGAGTCAGGGTATCAGGATTCGATGCCCGGCGTGGACAAAACTATGTTTTTACATTGTCGCCCGAACTTCAAGGATGATACGGCTGTTAGATTTCCCGCAATCGTGTGATGTTCTTTACCCACCGCGAGATAGGAATATTGAGAATCCCTTCTTCAGCGCTTCGAAAAATAAATGTGTGTGATGTTACGTTCCACACACCAAATTGACTGGAATTTCTTAAATGCACGTTCTTCATGGGATTACTGCCTACAGTGAAACATGGTCCGGGCTGCATCGCAGGACACACATGAGATAAAGTCAGATAGCAGCGAGAGCATACGTCCGCATAGCTCAATTGGGAGAGCGACTTACTCCGGAATGAGGTTACCCGGATACAATGTCCGGCGTGTACAAAGATGATGGAGAAATTTACTTCGTCATTCCCTCTTTGGAGATGTGTGTATTTTCAGGTGAAAGCCTGCCTGCTTTCCGAACGGCGATGGAATACTAGTGTTACTTGTTGTTATGTCCTGTTCTGTGAAGTATGAGAGAGTTTGAAAGGAAGAGTAAATGTTGTGTGTACTTACAGAGTTTGACTCTCGAGCCCGTTCCAAGTTTGTTGAATGGCTGAGAGAGTTTTAGCGTTGTTTCTGAGTTTTAATCTCTGTAGCGCTCTTGCGTTCGGGAGAGAGGGATACAGGGACCTCAGAGATATCCAGCAGGACATGCTCCGTAGTGTGTTCCATGGGGTGCTTTCATCTTTGAGGACAAAGTTCTTATGTGAACAGCCTTAGGATTTTGTTTCATGCTGTTGAGTCTGAGAAAATTACTGTGGAATTTTGGATTCGCTCGAAAAGAAACTCCCCTCTGAATAACAATGCTAGAGTTGTCAAATCTTCATCGATGCGGTTGGTGAGAAAAGAAGACTGGTGAATTTTCTAGGTACTCACTCATGGGTTACTTGTGAGTTTGTAAAAAGAAGAGCAATCTTAAAATTTTACGACTTTTTTTTTTTGTAATCCTTAGTTATTGTTATGTTACTTTTACAATAATGTCCAATCTGACATTGGACCGAATATTATCGATTTTTTATACTAAAGATATAAATTTATTAGGGTGGGCCTTATTGTGGAAGTTTAGAATTTCGTTTGTCCCAACTGTTCAAAATGTTTCATCATGTGAGAAAACAAATCAGTTATTTTTTTTAAAAATCGGAATACACAGTATTACTGGTTACATGAATTTGTGTGGTAATTTTATTGCACCCCAGATGACACTGTACTCTCCCACGTGATGGCAATGTAGTCAAAAACATGTTGCGCGACTACAAGGTTTCACTGCAGTCACACCATCAGGTGGCATTGTAGCATTATTCAATTCAGTCAGTAAGTGGCTCACTGTTGCTCAGAGTGATGTATTTTCCAGAGGTCTAGTAGGAACATTTTTGCAATTCTTGCAATTTACAACATGGTATTAAAGGACATCAAACACGTGTAAAACTTATCAAAGTTCTATTTCTACTAGAAGAAGTACAGAAGTATGGTTAATTGGCCAAATGTCTTCATCGCTTCATCCTTCGAAGCTTCCATCCATTAGTGAAATAATGGCATTATTTTTTCATTATAAACTTGATTTGAAACAAACTATTAAGGAATCTTCGGAATCAACTGCATGTAATATTTTAGAAATGTGGGATAAGTCTCGCATCCCTACTAAATGAAAATACCATATTGTTCAGAAAGTTGAAAATTTTTTTGAAGAATGGCACGAGCTGAAAATGATTAAAGAGAATAAAGCCAAGCATTATTTTCTTTAATCATTTTCATTATTTTCCAAATATTTTCCTTTTTAATCAAGCATTCAGATGCTTTGATTAAAAAGGAAAATATTTAGAAAGAAAAGTTGGAAGATATTTTTGATATAGCGCACACTAAATCTTTAGAAGTGATCACGATTGAAGTAGCCAAATGGTTTCTCATTGCTCAACGAGAGAAAGGACGACGAGGAAAATTAGTAAGTGTTGACTTGGTGCTACCAAAGAAAGAAGATTTGAAAAAAAGAGAACATCATTTCAGAAAATGGAAATGGCATATGAAGATATAAGATCCAGGGAGGAAAGAGTTATTCTTTTGTCTTCATATGATTCGGATTCTGAAGAAAAAGAACATCCTTAAGTGAATAAAGTGAAGTGCATCAGCTTTGATACAACAGCAACAAATAACAAAAACAGGAATGAAGTCTAGGGCTTGCACTCTTTTCGGCCAAAAACTAAAAAAAATATTATTATGGTTACTTTCTCAGCACCATATCCTTCAAATTCTTCTTGAGACTGTTGTTCTTCATTCACACTGCCCATCTTCAGGCCCAGAAATTTCCTTTTTAAAAGGTTGAAAAAGTCATGGCCTACTATGAACTATAAAAAGTATAAGACAGCAACATCAAATGACAGATGTACATTATGTATTACTGACATGACTAGTAATATGATAAGTTTTGCAAAGAAGTACCTGAAAACTTTTCAACCCCATGATGACTAAAATGAACTCTTAGAGCTCTCAATAATTTTTTAGGTGGAATTCCTCCAAAAAGAATATCATTTAAAGCTCCAGCTGGAGTACTTTGGGCTACGGGAGTGGTAAAAGTTATTAACTCCTTCAAGATCTGGTTGTTTCTGGAGCAGTTCAAATTAACAGTTTCCGAAGACAGGGGAATCCCAGACATTTAGGTTTTTTCAGTTAGAATTTGTGTTAAAGCCTGGTTTCCAGCTACATCAGTATAGTGCTCCACGCAATGATCTCTAGCTGTTGATGGATATCGACAAATACAATGCTGTAAACGAAACCATACCAAAAATTGCCTTAAAAGACTAAAATACTTCTTAAGGTATTTTTGGTATTTGTCAGAGAAACTTATTGCCTTTTCTTTTTTCGTTGATGAAGTTTCTGATGTAACTAAAGAAAAAAATGGTTAAAGCTATGGGAGCTGCAGGAATAGAAGACCCTCCAAAGAAAGCAGTTGTCGACCCAGAATTTTTACAGCTAGAGGCACTACGTCATTTTGTTTCCTCTAACACTAAAAGGATTTTTGAAATTTTGGATATTTTATCAGATCTTTTACACAAAAAAGTTGAGACATGGATATGTTACGTGCATCAAAGCGAAAAAAAAAATTTCTTGTATAAGAGTTGTAAGTGATATAACTGAAAGAACAATTGGCGTAACGGATGAGTACAACAAATTGCTTAAAAACGATGAAGACCAAAAGCAATATTTGCTCCAATTTGTAAAACACTTTAGAAAAAGTATTCTAACCGTAATAAGAAAACTTTAATGAAGTAAAATGTCTTAAACAATTCTTCAAATTTCATTAGTTCTGTACAATTGCTTGGTATTGCATTTAAGTACTACTGTTGTTTCTCGTGTTATTAATTAATGCAGTAGTTTTGTATTATAGTCCAATTGTATATTAATCACAGTCGTATATTAATACCCAAAATACTATGCTTGTATCTACGTTTTTAGACCTTAAAACTTTAAGAAACTCCATCTCATGCTATTCCATCGTACTAACTCCGTCTCTTACCCCATCTCGTATTGTAAAGGTGGTAGCGACCCGTAAAAATATCTTGATATTCATAAAATATTCAGCAAATTATTTTTTGATATATTGAACACATTTATGGGTTGGGAGGTAACAAATTCCAAAATAAATTTTTTAAGCCCACATAAGGTCAACCCTAATATCGTATATATACCAATGCTTTATTATCGCGAGCAAAACAAAGCTTGAAGAAATCTTCCTCTGTATGCAATTATGTTGATAGACCTGTAAGGGGCTCCAGTGTAGTCAGTTATTGGTATGTCTGATGTAAAATGGCAATGTATTTCATTTCGTTTTCGATTAATTTTCACGGTGTTCTATCATGGGTGATATCAGTAGCACAAGCCAATGTAGTTATTTGATCCTCAGGAGAGTAATACTGAATTCTTATAAAATGGCACCTAATTTAAAGAGCAACACTATAACATTCATATCCTCAGAATTTAAAAAAATCTTGTTTTAATATCCTATTTATTATTTATTATATTTATAAAAGAGTGAGAGCTGCAAAACCCCATTCAGTTTACTTTAGGGATTGCAGATCAGCATAAACTATTTTTTTTTATACAGTGAATTTTATAAATTAAATAATAGAAGAAAATAACGTAAAGAAAAGTATATAGAGAATCCAAAAAATAACTAAATATATGATTGTATAGCATATCAAAAAATTACCTATGAAGTTATTTTCATATTGTCAATATGTACAAGGTGGTCAGAAAATGGCGTAAATAACACAGATTCCTTGTGCATATTTTAGTACAAAATGTTCATCATACTATTTTGAATAAAGGGATATTTTCCAAGATAGTATTCTTCAACATTTTTCAAAATGGTTTCCATTTTACATTCTGAGTTAGGCTACAAGTAACAGCCGAGCCACATGCAGAGAAACTGTTGGCAGATAGCTGAATGTCTGAAGCGCTTCAGTATACTGTTCATCCAGATTTATTCGGTAGCACATTTTCTCTAGCAAATTTCGACTCTAACAGAATTATTCGCTCGTCGCACTTAACAAGTATACGAATCCGTTCCTACGCGGTGTGACATAATTTCATTTTTTCGTGGTGTTACTTTCGTTTTAAATACAAATCGGTAAAACGTATATGTCTGAAAAGAACTATTTGAAATCAGGGAAGCAGGGTTTTTTGTATTAAGAATACACTCAGGATGGCTTTCGATTTGTGACGTACGGCTTGTACAGTAATGCTGTTATTGCTTTCTTTTTCTGCTAAGCTTTCTCACACAGGATGAACAATGAGCAGAACACTAATTGAAATATGCAGTGCATTAGCTATTCGGTATCATTCGTAATTAAAAAGGACTCCTTTTGTCTAGGTAGCTGTAGCGGCCAGGATACAGTAAATAATAAAACATGCGGACGTCCAAGCATACTGTATTCCAACCGGATGGACAGAAATGAGATAAAACGTGCCGTAACAAGCAAAACATCTACATCGGCTTTGCATTAGAAATACAGATTCGAAATTTGTAGGGTACAAGACCCAACAACTTAAACCTTTCCACCAGCAAGATAGAAAGTAATATAAAGCCCACCCTATTAGCTGAGGTCCACCTAACGTGACGTATTTTGAACGTCCTGGCGCCATCGCTATGACGGGAATCCTTGTTGTAGATGTTTACCACTGATTTCAATAAGAGTGTCGTAGTTTTTCCAAACAAGCGACCCAATGTCAGCTTCGTATAGAGGATACAACTGCAACAATCGATTGAGAAAGAGCTCTGGAATTACCTAGCACTAGGTTCTGTTCTAAACGTATTGAAATGAATTTACTATCAATATGTTTTTTGTCCCAGGCCAGTCCGAGCATGGGACAGGCAACATATTGATAATATAAGCACGTCCTGCTTTTTCAAGAGGTGTTTAAGAAATATTTAAATGAAAATAATTTCAAACAATGATTCACCTTCTTGAAAATGAGCTACAACGCCTGACGACCCGGTAGTCATTCTGCTTTGAATCCTCTGATCCATCAGCTGTTTTCGTCCGCCGGATCTCTATTTCTCAAAGTTGTTCGGTGTCGTACCATTTGTGGCAAAACCTTGCTAGGGTTGTACGTGGAAAGTCAGAAGGACGGAAGTGTGGCTGATGCCCCAACTTCTACACATATTTAAAACTATCACGCGACGTTCAACGTCGCACGGATCACTTGTTCTGCCCATTACAGGCATCAATCTATTTCTGACTGATTCCTAACGAGCTAGCCTCTCTTATTTACATCGCATGAGTAGCGCACGAACCGCCTTACGTGTTGGAGTGAGCCATTTACATGACGGGGGAAGGTGTAACTAATAAACTCTCATTTCAATGAATATTTATGTATACACATATATGTACTCCAAAGCATATACCTCCACACAAAGAAAATAAACTTAGTCTTTCCTGGCTGCACCATATTGTTTTGAAAGATCACAGAAAGTACCTGAGAAATACAAAACGCTAAACTGTCCGATGGCACAATTTGAGACGGTGAGTATCAAATGGACACTGTACGTAAAGCAAGCCTTATCCAGAATTACCAAAGACGATGTTCCCCATAGTTGGGAGGTATCTTCGATTTCACCGTTAACCCCAAGGAGCGACGGGTTTTTTTTTAAATATAAAAACAAAACACGCCGAAACACGCTAAACTAATCAAAAATTATTTAATATATTTTTTAACATAATTTACTTATTGCAATATTTGATGATTCTGATATTTCTTTTTTTCTATGGTTCAAGAAAAATCCGTATCAGGTATTATCGAGAAATCGCAACACTACTAAATTAAGTACGAGGCTTTATGTCGTCAAAGCGCACCTAATTGTATAATGGGACCCATATTGTCCTTCAAAACATCCTCAACTACATGGAATGGATTCAAGGAGTTGGTGATGTCGTTCTTCAGATACGTTCAGCCAAGCGGATGATATGGCGCCGGTCACTTGTTGAATGATCGCTGTACGATGATCTCTTTTACGAACAGCTCTCTCATTCCCATCCCTGGGGACTCTGGGGACAATTCATAAATTTGAAGTCACTATCTTGCTCTCCAGTGTGTGACGATCCAAGCCTTGTGGCATGGGCTAGTATTCTGCTGGATGTAGTCGTCTCCATCAGGAAACACTACACGCATGTACGGGTGTGCCTAGTCCGGAATGACAGATAAAGTACCTAATGGTATCCAAATGCTCGTCCAGAGTTATTAAGGAATCCAATGCTGGCCACACTTAAACAAACCCCTGATTATTACGCCCTTTCCACCAGCTTGTACCGTTAATGCTAGATAGGTGAGATCAACCTATTCGCGCCCTCGGGGCAATATTCTCGCACGTCCACCCGTTTGTAGCAACTAAAAACGTGCTTCACAAGCTCAAGTAACATTTTCCGAATCCTGAAGGATTCAGGTTTGGTACGTCTAATTTAACTGAAGCCGAATTCGTTGGTTTTTAGCAAAGACGAGTAAACCTCTGGTGTTATAGCCCATTTGCGCAAAAGTGCCGCGGGCTGTGTATGCTGAAATTCTGCTTTTGATAACTCTGTTGTACTGAATAATTACTTGATAAAACCTAGTTCGTCTGTTACCTGAAACACAAACTAGTTTGTGTGTTTACTGCCGCAGTTCCCCTCGAAAACGGACCAATCGTTTCCACACACAGGAAGAATGCTCTCTGATTTATTGTTTGCCCAAAACTCAACGAATACTCTCGATTCAGATATTTTATAGCCCAGAAGATTTGCCGCTTCTGAGATGCTTACACCTTTTCTTCGATAAAACCTAGTTCGTCTGTTACCTGAAACCCAATCTAGTTTGTGTGCTTCCTGTTGCAGTTCCCTTCGAAAACGGACCAATCGTTTCCACACACAGGAAGAATGCTCTCTGATTGGTTGTTTGCCCAAGACTCACCGAACACTCACGATTCAGATATTTTATAGCCCAGAAGATATGCCGTTTCTGAGATGTTTACACCTTATCCTTGTGGATCCACTGGAATACCTCTTTCAAAGTCGTTGAAATGACGAGTCTTTCCCAAATTATCTCAATGCAACTTCTTAGACGTCTGAATCATTTCCAGTGAGCGGTTTATAAAGACACCTGAAAGATATAGTTATGTACGTAATTGAGGATGTGACGTGTGTGATTGCCATTGAGTGTTCCTTATATCTTTCTACTTCAGTGTATTCACCAAATGTCCTTCTCACGATAAGTTGATGTGTAGACGATTTCACTAAATTCACTGTCTCTGTGGTGAAATCACACTCTCTTCCCACTATTCGTTTCTAAACCTTGCAAGATTGCTCGTGGTGATATCTAATGTCACTTTATTACTTAATGACTTATTCTTTTCGTCTTGTGTGTTTCTTTTTTATGCTTTTATTACACTAATTCTTTCTTGTATTAGTTATTAAAGATGGGCGGTTACTTATTCTCTTAGACATTCACGGTGGTCGTGGAAGCACGAAACAAAAATAAGAAGAAATAAACATTACCTCTTCCCGCCCTACAAGAAAAAGGCGGAATCTCAGACCATATGCATTTGCAAAAACTAAATGCTTTTTGTTGCGAGAGTCACATAGCTATCTCACACGTAAGTGTCGTCTTGTGCGATCCGTGGTCTGCTGATGCAAGGCTCCGGCATTTTTCTGAGATGTACCGTTCTTGTACTAAATCCCTACAGAAATTATGTATGGAATTTTTAGTATGGGTGGATCTAAAAGTAAAGTGTACATTGAACTGCAATTCATTGGGTGGGCACCACTCACCCAGCACATCCTAATATTTGTTTCCGGTTACAAATCAGGTGAAATGTTTGTATAATATAACAAACTGTCATTTAAAATCAAAATTTCAGTTCATGTGATGTGGAACTTACCCATGGAGCTAGAAACAGTTTAATAAAAGGAAACCTATTAACTCTATTTATTATCAATGAAGAAAAATAATGAAATATAGGCACAGAGTTTATTATTTTTTACGTGGTTGTATTACATCGTTTACTAGTGTACTTACCCATGGATTTATTTCCTCGTGTGTTTTAACTTATATTTTTTATTCAGTATTTACCGATTAAGAATATCTGTTAACAAATTAAAAGGGCGGACACAACAAAATGTCTCCTTCTTGAAATGCTATGGAAAAAAAGGAGATTTAATTGAACAGTTATTCAAAAAAATTTTCACATTTCCGTGAATTTGTTTCCTGAGCTTAAACAAAGGCGTCATTAAAAGCGGCAATAGCAATGTCTTGGAACCATCATTGTGATAAGTATATTGTAAAGTGAGCACTGCAATGATTTTCCCAGAATTTAATTACAAAAACGCTCAGTTTGATCTGTCACAGCAGCAGATAAAGTATTTTTATTTTTCTTGACAGCACCACTTAAAAATCATATCAAAGAAATACATACACGTTAAATCGACCGAAATTGAATTAGCCCTTAATAGCTTGTTTTTTTAGTTATTTCTTAAACGTTGCCGAATATGGATTGTCTGTGTTTTTTAAAAATACGTTTGCACTGAAATAAATAGGAACTTATGTATTGCACCAATGTATTTTTACAACAACCTTTCTCCAACACTTGTATTTCTGTTACTGTAAGTAAATGAAATAACTCGTATGCCCATTTTCGGAACAAGAAATATAAATGGAATATTTTCCATATTCACCGGTATCTAGCCAAGCGTGCTTTTTAATCGAGGTTTTAGACATGTGGATATGGCTACAATTTGTTTGACAAAATAAAACATAGCCTTACGACTTATATTAGAAAAACTGTGCATTACGAAGCATTGAAAATTATACGGAACGAATGTTTCACAATGAGAGCTATCCGTCGCAGAAAGAAACTTTGAAATCGAACAATTAGCATCGGAGGTATCTAGAAAATCTCAATACACAGGTACAGTAGCAAATTCAAACATTTCATGTCATTTTATAAAGGAAAAAAGCGCAAGTCCTTTACCGTTGTGCAAGTGGAATCTGACCATAAAATAATTTTTCCAGTTGCGCTTTCAGAAGAGTACATATGGCTGAAAAATGTTGAGAATTGGAAGCTATGTTTACGACTACTAGGATTAAAATTGTTGTTTACAGAAAATATCGTACTACACACAAAGTATTCCCTACCATTAGCTCTTTTCGACCCTAACAAGATTATTTTAAACGGAGTTTTAGTTGCACAGGCTTAAGTAGAAATGGGACACATATTTGTGTTTCCTGAACGTTATTTCAAGCATATACTGGTCTGCGTGTTAGGCGGTATGTGACAAAAAATGATCTTTCTTTCTAGGTGACATTAGTTCGAAAACCAACGGCCTATTATCTGAGAATACCGTTGACCCCGAAAAGCGAAGGCTTTATCTACTCTTACGAAAAGTACTTGTACAGTGGAGTCCAATATGGAAATTTATATTATTCAATACATTTTAGAATCATTTACTTATAACAATATTTGATTTTTATCGTTGTTTTTCATTGTTTAGAATTTCCGCACAGGAAATTACTTAGTTATAAAACTTTTGATTCGATGAAGGTTAATAGCTGCTGTAAAGGACTCCTTTGTCTTTGCGTGTCGTGCTGTCCAGGCTAAGATATATGGGCCACTGTATGTATTTTTTGTGTTAAGTTTTTTACTATTCCTTCCATATCTGCAAACCGAAAAGTAGTAATGAGTTCCACAAAACATTTTTCTATACTTCAGTATTCTCCCCGAGGCTTTAAGCTAAACCTTTTGGCTAGTTATTCAAAACAGAAAGGAGTATTATCGGTTGTAGTTCATTCATATCGTAATAACATTTCCCTCGGACGTCCGCTTCATCAGGCATTCTTAGCCATTTGCTTTTCGCGTCTTCAATCTGTAAACGAAAAAAAAAATGAAATTATAATTCCAGTTTGTTTAAAAATTCTATCTTACCGTAATACATATTTGGAAAAATAACTTGTTTCATGTCTAACCTTCCTGAGATATTCATTCACGTTCACAGGTTCGGACACAAGGGATACTTTCATATCAATTATTGCTTTTCTTCAGATCAAAGTGATAAACCGAAGTATGAATAAACGTTTTTTCTTTCAAAAGAGTCTTTTGCAAAATAATTTACTAATGTCGACTAATCTAATTTATTACAAGGTGTATCTCTTGGGAAATTTAATTTCTCTATACTACATCCTCTTTTGATATATGTGCTTTCTGGCCCGGTGGGCGAAAGAGACTTTGACCAACCGTCAGATAGAGGCCTTGACTTGATCCTCGAATATTTCATGGGTGCTCCCTTTAGGAGCCGTACCTTCAAATCTGGGATTGATTTCTGGTTACAGATTTAGCTTTACATGTTCAAGGTGGTAGTTAATCCCTTTCAATCAGAACAAGTTATTACAGAAAAACTTATTTAGCTACAAAGACTGGAGTTAGAGAAAATCATATTTCAAGAAAAATACTGTAACCCAAGCAAACGCAGCTATTGGCCAAAATAAAACGGATATAATAATTTAGACACCAAACAGCAGGGGTAAAATGAAAAAAAAAATTAAATAACATCTCCTCTGCAAATTATTCACAGTACAACGCACCCTTTTTAAAGCAAAGAAGTGTGGGAGCATATCATATATGGCACGGTTGCGTATCGCAAGCTGACCAAGCTTTCAGGAACGACAGCTATCGGTGGGGCTTATCTTCATGTGTCACGTGTGATTACACATTCATTGCACGGGTGCGTATTGCAAGCTGACTAATGTAACTGTTTTTAGGCGGGAGGACGCTTTTAAGTGTGATGACACTTTTAAAATATTCCTTCCCCCCACATTTTTTTTGCAATTGTAAAATCACACATGAACTATGTAAAACAGTCCAGCACTAACACATTGAGCTGCTGTACTCAGTGCTCAAAATAGAAATATTGAAGTGCCGGTATGATCATATTTAGGTGAATATCATTCGGAAAAACACCTTCGAAAGAAAATTTCCAAAACTGACAAAGTAAAAAACGAAAAAAAAGCTCCTTTATATGAAAATGTGATTGACAATTCCGTGGAATACTGTTGCACCATAGGTCAGAAACAATGGCGGTCAATTTCTGTTGGTTGGTTTGTGGAACCAGCGGGTACTAGTTATGCAACATCGAGGACTAGGGATATACTTGTTTATAACGAGGAGTCTATATACACCAGGACCAACGTATTGTATTTGAACCCAGAACTTTTAAGGTCCCGAGCGGAGATGACATATGATTGTATCAGGACCAAAAGCTGTATTTGAACCAGAACTTTTAAGGTCCCGAGCCGAGATGACACAGCCTCCTCCTGACAATAGGGACTTTCATAAACTACAAAGTCGAGCAATTAGAATCTCCGCAATCAGAATGAATATTCAGTTTAAAAATTAATAGCAGTCTCACCAGCCTCAAAATGAAAAAAAAACAGAAATGAAGAAAGTTTACACTCATTGTTTCAAATCTAAAATTTGTATTTTTCCTATTAATCCCAATAATTTATTCAATAGGGAACATCCCCAAATTGAAATATTAAATTAATGATATAATAAAAATTACAGATGTCTTTAGTCGGATGATCTGGGCAGTGTTGCAGTACTGAAAAAAGAAGTGGCCTGGTGTTCCGAAGTCCTGCTCAGACGTCAAGAACGTATGGGGGAGGGGGGCGGGAACTCTAACAAAATTTGAAATTGAATATATATATATAGAGAGAGAGAGATAGTACATAAATAAAACAAAAAAAAAGAAATAACTTTATAAATATATTATTTAACACAAGAAAAATAGACCAAAAAGCCTAATACCATGAGAAGCGCCGAAGGCAGCTAAACATCATGTAGTAGCTTATATAGAATGAAAATATTACAGAACAAAAATACAAAATTTCAAAACAAGTAAAAAACTGGAACAGGTTGCCGTCATCAGGAGAGCATCAACCTGTGGGAGTGGCCTTTCTAGTACCAACAAAACGACAAGGCAAGACAAAATTGTCGGTTGGTCATGCTCCCTAGGCCACAAAACCAAGTTCTAATATGCACAAAAAATTACAAAAATCAAATTTAAAAAAAGAATTAAAAGCTTAACGGCAGAACAAAAACCACCATGGCAAAGAGTCAAACAAGACTGAACAGAGCACCCACAGGAACCCAAATATATACACTGATAAGAAAATGGTCACGGTTAAACAACTACCTGGTAAGCCAAAAATGTGTGAGTAGACAAGATGCAAAACTGTGTATGTAGATAAGATCTTCAGCTATTAGGGACACACCAAATAGCACTTTATGTTACCTATATATTTAAAATTGTTAGGTCCTAGGTTAGTAAAGGATGTCAATGTGTAATTTGAAACTTTTGGACACAGAATTAAAGTTCAAAATTAAATGGTTAAAATGATGCCTTAAGAAATTTTTAGGAAAATTGTTAAATTGCAATTTAGAAAAAAGAGCTTTCAGATTTTTTGCAAGTAAGAGCTGTGTAGAGCAAATTTTAGCCATTCTATGAAACTGGGAGATGAGTAGATTACGATGTATAACTTTTAAAATATTGGATGACCAGTGAGTGTAGTGAATGATATCAAACTCAAAAGATTTTCTTTTATCAAATAAATTCACCACACCTATTCCCTCCTCGTCTACCTGAACCTCTAAATCGAGGTAACAAACACAAGTCGACGATCTGTTGGTTTTTTCTAGGGTAAGGTCGTCAGGATACAAGTCAGCGGCGCAACGTAAAGTCCGGAATGTTAATGACAATAATGTCATCAACATATCTTAGAGCAATCCCAGGTAAAGGATGATTGTCAACATATCTATCCTCAAAAAATGTAGATAGAGATTACCCAAACTGCTAGAAAAGCGACTGCCCATCGGGATAATACAAGTTTGAAGGTAAAGCCCATCGCCCACGGTAACAAAATTGTTATTGATACAGAAATCCAGTAGGAAATGCCAATACTGCTCTGTAGTCCCGGGCTCAAACTTCGTATGTATATTTAGGGCTACCTGCCACAGACCCTTCAATGAAATTGAGGTGAAGAGGTTTTTAAAATCGTAAGTATCCACAGATGTGACAGTCACTGAGCCAAGTGTCTCCAAGACTCTGTTATTGCTCCCAATAATCCAGGTCGAACCCAACCCGCGATGAGCCACGGACAAGTACTCTGAAGCAACCCACCCGCTTTGCTGTTATGGCAGTTGCGTCCACTAGTAATAAAACGGAAGGAAACAGGTTCCTTATGAAACTTAGGGATGGCATAAATAAAAGGAAAATTTAAGTTGGAAACATTAAGCCCTGTCCTTTTATGCAGAGCGATGATTTTCTTAACAATATCTTTATGATTTTGAGAGACCGGAGTGTAAGTATCTGTGGTATTCATCTCCTGTATAAGGAGATCCTGATAGAATTGTTTACAAAAAAAGGCAAAGTTATTACCAGCCTTATCCACTGGAGAAACAGTGAATAAGTTTTGAAGTTCACGAATTTGTGAATTAATCAAAGCAAAATTATGTGGCTGCCGGGTACAAACACCAGAGCTCTTGAACTTGTCTAGCTCATGACGAATGTCACATAATACAGAATCCAGCCATTCGTTAAAGGCTTCGAGGGGCAAACCAAACTCATACGAAAGTTTTAGTGCGCATTGTAAAAAATTACTGCGTAGAATAGAGACACATTTTTTTAGTTTTGAATCGATTCAAAACTAAAAAATGTGTCTCTATTCTACGTAGTAATTTTAGGTAACATAAAGTGCTATTTGGTGGGTCCCTAATAGCTGAAGATCTTATCTACATACACAGTTTTGCATCTTGTCTACTCACACATTTTTGGCTTACCAGGTAGTTGTTTAACCGTGACCATTTTCTTATCAGTGTATATATTTAGGTTCCTGTGGGTGCTCTGTTCAGTCTTGTTTGACTCTTTGTCATGCCGGTTTTTGTTCTGCCGGTAAGCTTTTAATTCTTTCTTTAAATTTGATTTTTATAATTTTTTGTGCATATTAGAATTTGGTTTTGTGGCCTAGGGAGCATGACCAACCGACAATTTTGTCTTGCCTTGTCGTTTTGTTGGTACTAAAAAGGCCACTCCCACAGGTTGATGCTCTCCTGATGACGGCAACCTGTTCCAGTTTTTTACTTGTTTTGAAATTTTGTATTTTTGTTCTGTAATATTTTCATTATATATATATCATCATCATCATCATTGTCAACCATTATCAATCCACTGCTGGACGAAGGTCTCCCCAAGTTTCCTCCACAACGGTCTGTCTTGTGCCAGTCTCCTCCATGTCACCCCTGCATACTTTCGAATTTCATCCACCCATCTCCCATGTGGTCTTCTTCTGGGTCTTTTCCCTGTCCCTTGGAATCCAATCTAAAATTTCGGCTGTCCATCGATGATCTGTCCTTCTGGCAGTATGTCCAGCCCATTACCATTTCAGGGATTTAACTCTGATCATGATGTCTTCCACTCTTGTCATTTTTCGGATCCACGAGTTCCTCTTCTTATCTCTCCTGGTTACACCAAGTATGCACCTCTCCATGCTTCTTTGAGTTGTCTGCAGCCTTTGTATGTCTCTTTTAGTTAAGGTCCACGTCTCTGCACCATACGTAAGCACTGGAAGGATGCATTGATCAAACACTTTTCTTTTAAGACATAATGGCATATTGCTCTTGAAAATTATGCTGTTTCTTCCAAAAGCTCTCCAGGCAAGTTTTGTACGCCGATTAATTTCTTCATCAATGTGACCCTCACTTGATATCTGCTGTCCAAGATAAACGTACGTGTCTGTTATCTCCAGCTTTTCTCCATCAATCGATAAATCTTCATTTCTTGTAAAAGCATTGAACATCACTTTTGTCTTCTGAAAGTTCATTTTTAATCCCACTTCTTTACTCTTGTCAGCAAGTTCCTGGATCATACTCTGCAGCTCTGATGGGCTAGTTGCAAAAATGACTACGTCATCAGCAAAACGAAGGTGGGTTAGATAATCTCCATTAATCTTTATCCCCTTGTTTTCCCAGCTCAGTGACTGAAAAACACCCTCCAATGTGGCATTAAAGAGCTTCGGAGATATGGTGTCACCTTGTCTCACTCCCTTTCCAATTTTTATGTGTGTTGTATTTTCAAACAGCCTAATCTTTGCACTTGCATTTTCATAGATGTTATTAATAATATTAATGTATGCATCTTCAATACCGCAGGTTTTCAGAGCCATTGTAACTGCTGATGGTTTCACCGAATCAAAGGCATTTTCATAATCGATAAAAGCCATGCACAATGGAAGTTCATATTCCCTCGCTCTTTCAATTAGTTCTCTCAGCACATGGATATGATCTATTGTGCTGTAGCCACTCCTGAATCCAGCTTGTTCTCTCGGTTGAGCCATGTCCAGTGTTACCTTCAAGCGGTGTGAAAGAACTTTAGTGAAGATTTTATAAACTACTGATAGGAGGCTGATAGGTCTGTAGTTTCCGAGATCCTCAATGTCACCTTTCTTATGTAGCAGGATCATTGTAGCGGTGTTCCAATCCTCAGGAATCTTTCCTTCATTAAGGCATCGAGTGAAAATTTGGGCGAGTACTGTTTCAATTTCTCCACTTGCTTCTTGTATGATGTCTACAGTAATTCCATCTTCTCCTGGAGCTTTTCCCCGTTTCATGTTCTTGATTGCATGTGCAACTTCTGCTGGAAGGACTGGAGGAACTCTGGTACTGGTATCTTTCATTATGTCTGGAGTGCATGTATCATCCCTTTCATATAATTTGGAGTAGAAATCTTTCACTCTTGTCAAAATTTCGCCTCTATTTCTTGTTACAGAACCATCTTCTTTTCTCAGTGCCATAATCTGTTTTCTTCCCTTACTGAGATGTCCCTTTGCTATCTTTAGGCTTTGGTTGCTTTCAATTGCTTTCCTCACTAGTTCACAGTTGAATTTTTCTTACGTCTTCAGTGACACTTTTTCGTACTGTCTTGCATAGCTCTATATATTCCACTTTGGAAGTCACATCTTCTTTAGTTGTCCTCATCTCTCTTCTTTTTTGCATCAACATTTTTGTTTTTCCTGATAATTTATTTACATGCAACTTGTTCTTAGACCCAGCTAATTTTGTTGCTGTTTTCATAAGAGCTTTGGTTACTTTTCTGTTAACTTCAGAGATGTCCACTTCTTCCGATGTTAGGCCTTCTAAAGCAGGGAACCTGTTCTTGAGTTCCAACTTGAAGGTATTATGGTGTTTTTTAAGGTTGGTTATGTCAATAGATTTTGTTTGTCTTATGAGCTTGCCACGTTCAAGTTTAGTGTTGAGGTGCATCTTACATCTCACCAATCTATGGTCACTACCTGTGTTGAACTTGTTTAGCACACTGCAGTCTTCTATGACGAATTTTTTGTTACACATAATAAAATCAATTTCACTTGTCGTCCCATTTGGATGTCTCCATGTCCATTTCCTGTGTGGCTTTTTCTTGAAGAAGGCGTTCAAGATGAAAAACCCTTCTGCCTCTGCAAACTCAACGAGAGTATTTCCACGCTGGTTTCTGTTGCCGTGACCGAATTTACCTACTGAAGTTTCATTCTGTTGCCGTTGCCCTATATTTGCGTTGAAATCTCCCATAATTATTTTCAAGTGCTGCTTACCTTTATTATTTAGATGACAAATTTCCTCATAAAATTCTTCAATTTCTTCTTCAGGATGACTTGTGGTGGGTGCATAAGTTTGAATAATATATATATATATATATATATATATATTGCCAAGTATGAATACAAGTATATACTTAGTGTATTCAGTTTCGCAGGTATGTGGGAGTGGGAGCGCCAGAAAACCTTTGAAATTAAATATATGTACCCCCTTCGCTATCTATTTTTAATGTGGTTTTGTTACGCATAAAAAACTACAGATCTGTGCATAGCAAGCATGAAAATAATAAATAGAGGGAGAAGAAGATGAAGGACAAAAACGTCTCGGTTAAGATCATTTGTGTTTCAAAATGTCGATTTCGATGGGCGCTGATTGAATAAATAAATTTGAGCGACTGCGATTCATTTAGGAAAAAAATTAACATGGCGTCGCCAGGCCTTGAAAACAAGTGGTCTGGTGCTATTGCACCAGGATTTGTGGTTCTGGCAAGATATGGTCATTCGCTATGGGTAGCTTCATTTCGATCCCTTAAAGGATTGAACTTATAGCTCAAGTGTACACGACTCCCCTAACCTCTACAGTTTCCACAGATCTATTTCTCAGGGGCACGAGACACATAAGGTTTTTATGTTTAAGAATGCTCACTCCGAAGTGAAGACCAAAAAATATCATTTCTGCAGTTCCCACAACTAAAATTAGTACTGGTATGTAAATTCATAAAAAAAGTGTCGGTATGCCATACCGACGTACACTGGCCCATTTCCAGCACTGGCTCTACTTAATATAATCCAATTACTGTTTGTACAAAATGGGGGAAACGGCTTCCAGGAGCATCAACTTCTAGAATAGTTCACTGCATAGCTGATCAGTCCTTAGCTTTTAATAATTCATTAATTGCAATCATTAATTCTACCACGAATATAGTGAAAGAAGACTGGTTCAGAATATACGGATTTTTCTTTAAATATAAAAGAGGTCATGTAACATTCTAGATAGAAAATTTAGACAGCTTGGAAGCAAAAAGAACATTCGCCACAAGGTCTTGTAGTACAATTCTAAGCTGTCATAGTGTTTAAAATCTTATTTTGTAACCCAGCAGTTAATGTCTTCCATGGAATTCACATTGCTCCTAAGCGTTGGACTTTGTTTCATAGAATCATTAACGATCTATTTGATGAATGACTCTGGAAGAATATTTTCCGGGAAAATCCAGGCTACCACTAAAAATCAGCAGCAGATATGATAACATCTGCCCATCCACAAGTTTCCACAGCTTCCTGCTACTTGTAAATTCAGATGTAAATACACGCGACACTTGAATATATTCCCCACCGATAGGTGTCGTTACTGAAAATTGGTGCCGCAGTCTGATTGACTGACATTTCCCCAGTCCCATATGAAAGTGCGGTTTGCTCTATGCCTGCGGACAGCACCTAGGCAGTAATTCCGATTATCGGACGACAGAAAGAAAAAAGTGCAAATGGTATGTATTGGTGATTTATAATGAAGGATATAGAAAAGGAACAAGCCTCAAACTGCACCAAAGACACCACGAAGCACATTTTAACGGTCAATGCATATGCATGCGTAGTAAAGTGCATGTATTTGTGAGGAAATGCATTAATGAGGAAAAGGGGGAAAATGTGCATGTACAAAGATGTTGAGAAGATATGTCATCGAACTTCGAAGAAGGAGGTCCCTACTGAGACGAATCCTATGGTTTGGGCAAATATTCGTGGCATATGGTCTTGTTATAAGTAAAAAAGATGTAACGTCACACCTGCTCTGGAAGTAGTGAAAACTGTGAATATTTTTTTATTGGCAGAATGAAGAATAAGCGGTAAAGCGTAAGGAATAGGAACTCTTATAGCGCGTACTGATGTATCGTCTAAGAATGCCCAATAAGATAGATGCGTGAAAGAAAATCCACTCACAGCCAGTAGTAGCTACGGATTTCTTAGCTGCCCCCAAGACGGGTAGTCATGCAACTGCTGCTAAGAGCCGGAAGAAGGGTGACCTGCTGCACTTATACAAACGGAGATATCACAACGAACCATATTTTTTAAAGCACTACAGCAAATATCAAGGAAGTCGGAAATGACTTTAATTCCCGATGACCCAATATGACAGCGATCGCGATGTGCATATGTGAGTTCTAAGATTATCAACTGACCAACTTGACTAAAGCATGCGGTATCCACAAAGGTGTAATAGTAAATGTATGCGCACCACAATTGAGATCTAGGATTTTATCATTCACACCTAAATACGAATGCTTTTTTTAATATGCTTGCAAAAAAATGAAATATGTAAAATAAGTAGTATAAAAATTAATTGATAAACTTTTATTTTCAGGCAATTTACTTAAAACAATACTTTGTGTTTCTATTTTCTTTTTGTTCAAAAAATTCTGTATCAAAAATTATCAAGAAATCGCACTGCTTTTGATACGATAAGCCCAAGAGTAAAGTACGCCTTTTGTCTTTAACTAGCGTGCAATACATGCTTCGATCGATAATCTATTGCATTTTCTTGTCTGTGTGTTTTCCACATTTGCAAACCGAAAGATTATAATGAGTTCCACTAAAACACCCCCCTAAGCTCCAATATTTCCCCGAGTCATTTAAATGAATGCCATTAGCTAATTGTTCAAAATAATGACAAGGAATATTAGCGTTCATTTTTCGTTTAAACCATGTTAACAATGTCATCAGACGTCTGCGTCATCAAGCATTCTTTACTGTTTGCTTTTCGTGATGTCATCTGCAAACGAAGAATTTTGAAACGGTAACTCCTGTTTGTGAAAAAAAAATCTTACAAAATTAAATTCTTCAAAAAGAAAATATTTCATGTTTTATCTTTCCTAGATACCCATTAATATCTGCAATTTAGACGCAAGGGGCATTAACATCAATATTACTGCCTTCTCTTGGCACAAAATATTGTGCCTAATTCTGAATAAATATTGTGCTTTCAAACAGGCTTTTGCAAAATTCTTTAGAGATATTAACTAACCATTTTTACTGCCAGCAGTAAAAGCTAGAGAATTTAGTTCCTCTGTAAGATATCGCATTTTATATACATACTTCCTTTCTCGTACCCGAATGTTCTGCATATAGGTGTTCTGCGTCCTAGTAGAACGATCGAGCGATATCAGCCAATCACGACAAAGATAGCGAATTCGTGACGATTTTCGAAGTGTGTTGCTACACCTGCTGCTTCCGGCCATCCTAGAGCTGGTTGGATCACCCAGAGGATGTTGGTGTCAATTGTTCCTAGGAACAAGTATGGAGTTAGGGAAAACTTTTCAGAGAGATTTCACTTTGCACTTCAGTGCATCAATGTAGAACGAGTAGCAGGAAGAGTGGATTTGAAATCAATGGATGATATAAATTCACTGCTGGCCACCCAAAATGCAACACCAAGAAGAAAGCATCCGATTGGCCTGAAATTTGCAGCATGCGTCTCCCGCGAGGGGACATGCAAACGATTAGCATTGCAAGGCATATGCAAATCATGTGTGCCCGGCACGCCACCGAGAAGCACTATGAGAAGGGTGCCAAGAAGGCGGGGTGTAAGTAGTGGAAATGTGTTGTGCTGCCGGACCTGTGCGTGGGAAGCTTCCTGATGCCTCGTTGCTGAATACGCCAGTCATTCCAGCACGTTTAGGACTTCGACAGAGGACGAATAGTGGCTTATCGTGACAGCAGTTTATCGTACCGAGACATCGGCGCCGCCCGTGTGGGACGCCATCCAGCCACAGTGAGGCGAGTATGGATTCGGTGGGTGCCAGAGGGACGGGCTGACTGACGTGAACGATTGCCGCAGCCGCGGCACACCACCTAACGAGAAGACCGCCATGTTGTGTGACGGGCATTGGCGGCTTGCACCGGCACATCACGAACGTTAGCGCATCAATTAGAGTGTGCTGCGCAACAACCTGTGTCGGAACGTACCGTTCGACGTCGTCTGCAGGAGCGGGGACTTGTCGCACGGCGGACATTGCTCTGATTACCATTGACGTTACACCAAAGACGAGTGCGGCGGCAGTGGGCCGTTGAACGCTGCACATGGACTACGGAATGGCACGACATTGTCTTCTCCGACAAATCCCGCTTCTGCGCCTGCAACACCACGATGGTCGGATCCGCGTGTGGCGGCACCGTGGCGAGAGACTGTATGACGTATGCAATATGCATCGCCATACCGGTCCGTCACCTGCCGTTATGGTTTGGGGCGCAATTGGATATGACACCCGCACCCCTCTGGTACGCATTGCCGGTACACTCAACAGCCACCACTACATCTCCGACGTTTTGGGAGCCTGTAGTCCTCCCTTACCTGCAGGACCTGCCAGCGGCCACGTTTCAACAGGACAATGTGCGCCCGCACGTGGCACGCATCGTGCAGCAATTCTTCACGGCCCACCATGTGTCAGTGCTTCCGTGGCCCGCCTGTTCTCCCGATATGTCGCATATCGAACACGTCTGGTCGCTGATCGGTAACCGAGTGGCCCGGCAAGCACCACCCGTGGCTACGCCTGATGAACTGTGTCTACGTGTGGAAGCAGCCTGGACCGACATACCCCAAGCCCACATGTAAAGCCTCTTTCGTTCGATGCCGCGGCGTGTAGCGGCCGTTATTGCCAGCCATGGGGGACACACTAACTATTGATGTCTGCTTGTTCCGCAAGTCGCACGGGCCTGTAAGTTTAATCGTTTCATATTTGTATCTGTTGTTATGTGTCCAGTAAATCTGGCTTTGCTATCTCGTCTCCTTCTTGGTGTTGCATTTTGGGTGGCCAGCAGTGTAGTTGGGTGGCAGACTTTTCCGTTAAGTCAAAGACTTCATGGATAACGAGGAAGTCAAACCCATCGGGGGAAAGGTTTATGTGCAAGTAAGTAACATTTCGAATTAATATGCTGAACCTCATCTAAATTTAATATATTTCACTGATTTTTCTTAAAATTACGTCTACCTTAAATAGCATATAAAATTAAAATGAAAAATTCCGTATTATACACATACTGTATATTAGTGGTCAAAATGACCCCTCGTTGTTATAGCATATTTTTAAAACGATGCTAGGCATCAGTACAAACAGTGCTCATGTAATATACTATATGATAGTTTTCCGAAGCGAAAATCTTACCAGGATAAATTTTATAAAACAACTGTGTGAAATTTTGAGAAAAACAAAATCAGAACGACGGGGTGAAAACAAGAGAATACCGCAAGAGTTACGGTGAACTACTGTTTACCGCATCCTGGGAAAAGAGCAATGTCGAAGAGCTTCAAGCATCAGGTCAGAGGGATGTTTTTGGGACAGGATAGGAAGAAATCAAAGTGTACAAGATTTTCATTTTGACGAAGAAGTAAAGAGAGAAAAACTTTTAAAGCCTGTTATGCCTGCAAAAAGCCAGTTTATGCGGACTGTTCAAAACCCATTTGTGTGGATTGCGCATCAGAAAACCAGTGCCATTTTTTTATTTAAATGAGATATCGTCTTGGTAGGCGTGTGAAATATAAGTAAAGAAATATATCTGTAACGCTTTAGGCTATACATTTTTATTGATAAATATTATTTTGTGTTTTTTTTACTGTTTCAAAGTAAAATATTGGTTTTTAAGTATCGTAAGTAGTTTAGTGTATTCTAGAAAAAAAGTTTACTTTATTTCTGCTGTTGTTAATTTCATTGATAGTAGAATATGCAAACTTCCCATAATAAAATGTTCAGTCCTGTTGCATTTACACAGCATAACTTATTGCTTCTTAAATTGTTGGTATCATTTTCACTCAACGTTGCTTATAACGTTAGTATTTTTTCACGTTTTCAGCTAAAGGTTAGTACACGTGAATTGCCAAATTCGATTTAACCCGTACTTGGCGATCTGACATAGGACACTACAATTGAGGTAGTTCGCAAAGCTTTTATTACGTGTTTCAGTGAGGAATATGTATAATAATTTGGGTTTTGGATAATTTAACATGCTTAACTCAAACTGGAGTTGAAGACTCATATACCCAAATAAATCTTGTGAAAATCAGAAAACAATTATTTTAAAGAAAAAATATATAAAAGATAGTGTATTTTAATATTATTATTATTTATTTCATACTTTTCTGATTATTTGCAACTTTATGAATCTATTTTTCGTTATGGGGTTTAACGATTACCGCTAGATTCACCCGTCTCTAATTTAGGGCCGCTGCTTCTATATTGGACACAGAGAGAGAGAGAGTGCCGTAAAACCAACACAACATTCATGCCTTACCGGTATTCGAACCAAGAATCTTCTGATGGATCATCTCAAACACGAATGATCAAACGCTGATGCTTAGAACAACGAACAACAGAGTCAGCAATTCGACTTCAAATGAGACCGTGCTATTGTATCAGTAAATCGACAGAATTTGACCGCGTTTTTATGCTTCTTATGGAATAGAATATTTTACAAACATGACAGTGTTTTTAAGATATTCAAGTCAATTTCCTAGTTTCCTGACTCTGACAGTGAATAGAATATTTACAAACTGACTACATAGGCGGAAGCAGCAGATGAAATCTCGCCTGCCGAAAAGAATCATTTAATCGCTATGTCGCGTCGTCGTGATTGGTTGACATCGCTTGATCGTTCTGCTAGGAGGCAGAACGCCTATACGCGACTGTTCTGGTTACTGGCCTTAACTAGTCGTCCGATATGAGCTTAGGCGTGAGCTCAAGTATTTCAAGGTTATGAGTTAGTTTATGCCTGTTTTTCTCATTTCTGGAAACCGTTCTTTAAATTAGGAATGAACTTCGGCTTATAGGTTTACATTCTCAAGGTGGCAATTAATGTCATTCCCACCCCTAAATACACTGCGTGACAGAGAAAACTCTCCACCACGAAGACGTGAACGTAGCGTCATGCAAATTGCAGAGTGGGGGCACACGTACAAGTCATGCAAATGATCGCATTTGCAGGAAAATCGCACGAACGGCACTAAGGATATAAGCGGATATAAGCCCGTCAGGCCATCAATGAAGACGTCGTCACCGCCGCGTCTGGAGAACGAACAAGGGGTGCCAATGCCGTTAAGACGCCGTCGTACGCGATTTCGTCGAATGGTTGAAATCCTGAGAGGTGTCATCGTTGGCCTAACAGCCGGATGGTCCTTGCGTCGTATTGCGAAAGAAACGCAATGTGATGCGACAACCGTCGGTCGCATTTGGAGACAGTGGTCCCAAGAAGGATCTATGCAACGTCGTAGGGGCGGGGGGGGGAGGGCAACAGAGACGGATATCCGAACGCACCGATCGTCGCCTCTGACGTCATGCCCTAGCGGATGCACAGGCCACAACGGGTGTCAATTTGCGGTGTGCACGGGAAGGCTTGGATATTTCGTTATCGACGCGAACGTTGTCGCGCCGATTGGCTACGTCTGGTTTGCTTTCCAGTCGTCCGTTTCTAAGGCTACCCATAACAGCCAGCCATCGTCGTCACAGCTTGGCATTGTGTCGCTCCAAAGCGGCGTGGGGTGCCGAATGGAACAGTGTGATGTTAAGCGACGAGTCGCGGTTCTAGCTCACCACGGTTGACCACCCTGTGAGAGTCAGGAGGCGACGTGGCCAACGGGTGGATTTCTGCGCTATTGTGGAGCACTACACAACGCGGCCACGGTGAGTCATGGTGTGGGGTGCTATCATCGCTAACAGCCGAACACGGCTGGTACGGGTTACGTGCACATTGATGGCACACCACTATATTGACGAGATACTGCGACCATTGGCACTACCTTATCTGCAGAGCATCTCAAATGTCGTTTTTCAACAGGATAACGCCCGGCAGCCCACCGCTCGGATCAGCCTGAATGTTTTACACGGGTACGGATGCTTCCGTGGCCAGCACGATCCATCGACATCTTGCCCATCGAGCATCTGTGCGACCCGATTTGACGTCGGTTGAGTACCGCCCCCCCGCAAAATGTAGATAAACTGTGGTCCCGGATCAACACCATATGATCAATGGCTTAATGTCACGTCGGATTCAGCGCTGTATCTCCCAAAATGGCGGCCACACTCCTTATTGATCATCCTGTACATTCGGCCATTGAAGCCTAGTCTGTATGCGACAATTAAATCATTTGTTCAGAACCAACTTGTTTATCTGTGCGTGCAGTTTGTCTGTTTCCTAGTATTTCTTCATGGTGTGACATTTTCTATGTCAGGTAGTGTAATTCACAGCCTTTTTCACTGGCTTTCCATTCTTTCTATTTTAAAAACTTTATCTTGAAGAGTAAAAAGCAGTTAGATTAAAAATTTAAAAGACTTGGTCACTAGGGATATACCTACATTCATTTAAAGGTATCTAGAGTGACATTTCAAAGATCATGTAATCCTCCATCTTCTGCTGTGGTACCTTATATTTCTTTCGAGGAAATGCAACGCGTGAGTAAATCTGCAGTTGTTATGGATAATATATTGAATATTTCCCTCACCCTGAGTTTTATCCGACTATTTGCTCGCAGATTATTTAAGAACGGAAAATACTGGACTTGACTTTAGAATAATATGCTTCCAGTTTTCAACTCAGATATTTTGGAAACTGTTTGAGAGGATAAAAATGGATTCGTGAGGAGCGAACGCATGCCGAGCCCTTTCCCTGAATTCGCCAGTGCTACCTTTGGCGGTAAGTACTGGAAATAAGGACATAGATATACAAAGAAGTAGAAAATCACCAGTAGTACCTACCTATTTACACGTTGCGCTCCCCTTGGTTATGAAAAATCCATTCTTGAATTGGCATGGAATGGATTCAACGACATGGTGATATTGTTCTATAGGTATGTTCTCCCAAGTGGATGTGATGGCGTCCGTCAACTGCAGAATGCTCGCTATAGGAGGATCTCTGTTTCTAATGTCTCTCTCAATCTTATCCTACAGGCGTTTCATTGAGTTAAAAACTGGGGAATATATAAACCTTTTTTGCACGTTGAAGTCACTGCAGAGCTCCTAGAACAACTGTGTGAGGATCCGTGCCCAGTGCCATGGAGCATTGCTCCTGGTTGACGTATTCCTCTCCGTTTGGAAACGCCATGCACAAATGTATGAGTGTGCCTGGTCCCCAGTGACATTAAGGTACTTATTCTATCAAAATGATGCTCCAGAGGTATTAATTACCCAGTGCCAGCAATGAAGACCGACTCCAAATCATTAAATGTTTCCACCAGCTAGTTCGGTTAACTCTAGGAAGCTGAAATCCATCGATTCATGCAGTTAAACCCATTTTGTGGCCCGTCCATTGCCGTAAATTAACTGAAAAGGTGATTCATCGGACCGGGAGACATTTTAATCGCCTTCAGATGTGTAATTTCGGTGTTCCAGTGCAAACTGCAGAATAATTTTAAGGTTTTTAGCTTAGACGAGTGGTAGACGAAGGCGACGCTTGCTGTTATGGCCCCCTTCGCGTTAATGCGCTGTGGGGGAGGTGGGGCTTCTCACATTCAACTCCCGATGCCGCTGTGATGCTGCAAGGTTACTTGAGGCAAGGGTGCTCGTGTGTTATCTGTTACATTTCTTTCCAGACGCCACTGCCCTCAAACATCGATCATTCGTTTTCCGCTGACTGCTTGTTTTTTTGTTTGTTTGTACAGCACTCATTGTACACCCTTGATACAGTTGTTCTTGCATGGCCGTGAAAGTTAACCGTTTCTGAGACGCTTGCATCTGCTCGTCTAACATCCACTCTCCTGTTACTTTCAAAGTCATTTAAACCATTAATGAGACTTAGGCATATTACCTCTATCACTGCTTCATATCGTTCACTTCTTAATATTTTCACTAGGATGTTTATAAACTCCCTCAACCATAAAGTTACGTACGTAAATCAGAATGGCACGTACGTGATTGTTATTTTGCGTTCCAAATAATTAATTTGTGATTTCAGTGTACACCACGAAACAGAAATGGAAGGACATGATACAACTTTTTACAATGATGGTTACAGCGAATCGGTTTGAATGTATGTAATGTACCTACAGGAAGGATTGAAAGCAGCATACCAGGCCAGGAATTTCATTCTGGCAATCCATTATAAAAATACAAGTATCTACAAGGGAATATCTCATAAATCCCCTCGTAATGAAAATCCTGTTAGATGCTGGAGGAAAGGGAGCTTTTGAAATATCATTGTGAAATTTATTCAGTCGTGAACAAATTTTACCAGCAATTTAACGGTGAAAGAATTCTAAAAATCCCCTCATGACGGAATGTAGCATCAAACCTCGCTCACAACTTGGCGTTTCACATATAATTATTTTCCTTCAAAATTTTTGGGTTTCGACAAATAAAACAGTCATGCGTTTTCCCGTTTTCTTCAACTAAATCACCAAGAAGATCATTCTGAAAGTCGAAATGTGCACATGCCACATATCAATTTTCCTACGGAATTAATTTTGGTATTTAATTGGTCACTGATCGCCAACTACTCAATGGTATTGGTACCTCGGCCTTGAGTAGACACCTTTTAAAATCTGCTCATTAATTTGACCCATAAACTAGAACATATACATAGCTATTTTGTTTAAGATCAAAGTGGGTGTGTCCCGGTTTTCTGAATATATCTGAGAGAGAATCTCTTTTTTCTGTTTTTCTGGATAGGAGGATAGAGATTATGAGCCGCCAAAATGGGTACTTTCAGGATTCTTTTTTTTTTTTTTTTTTTTTTGATCGGAGGTTTAACGACCACCGTGAGCAACTCAAATGGGCTATAAGCAGTCGCCCGTCTCTAATTTAGGGTCACTGGTTCCAGGGAAGGGAGAGAGCCAGTGCCGTAAGACAAACACAACATCCATGCCTGACCGGGATTCGAACCCGGACCCCTTACGGACGAATGATCAGAGGCCAACGCCTTAGACCACTGCGCCACCGGGGCGGCCTTTCAGGATTCGAAGAGGAGGATAGGGCATACGAATGATCTGGACTCAAAGCCCAACGACATACGTCTAATTGCAGTTAGCTTTTGCTTAATTAATTTGTGACATGGTTCTTGTCACAGCGGCGTTTTTATCACGTAAGTACAGAAAATCTTGCTGTGTCATTTCAGAACAAAATTCCAACACAGAGATTGAAGGCAACGCTGTTTTCCAAAGACATATTTTCTCCGAAAATGTCAAAATGAAGTTAACGACTGTTATTCACAAGTACCAAAATAATTATTCGTTCGTTCCAAAAGAAAAAAAATCAAGACAATAGGAATACTCCCAGGTAGCACACTTACATCGGGCCTACATAAAACACAAAATGTTGGCGAAACGCACGGTTACTACGATGGGCCTCCTCCATATGTCTCGTTGGCCACTTACCAGCCTCTGGCAGGAACAGTGTACTAGCCAGCAATGATCCATCGTAAGAATGAACGTTTATATTACATTGTGCCAGCATTAAACTAATGTTTCATACAACATAAGTCCATCAATTTTTCAACATTGAGCCACTCTTACAACATTGAGCCATCGTTGGAATAATAGGAAGCCAACACCGCACACAACGACAAACCACCTTTTGGATAACCTTGTGGCAACATCATTTACAACATTAAGCCTTCGCTCATATAATATTGTACCACTGTTGCAACGAGGAGCCGACGTCTTTATAACATTGAGCCAGCGTATAACACACCTTTAAACCATCATTTGGACAACATTGTACCAACATCTTTTGCATCATTAAGCTATCTCTCCCACAATGGAGGAGCCACTGTTGCAACGTTGATACAACAGTTTCGTGACGTTGTGCCAATGTATTTCACAACATTTAGCCATCACTCCTATAACAATGAGCGAACTTTTTCAATGAAAGAACAGTACGAGTCCAGTGTTACATTAAACTCTTATTGCATTGTGACATCCGAGTAGCTTTAAAACCTAGAATAAAAAAAAAGCTTAATGACATTTTGCAGAATGAGGGTTTAACTTTTAACACTACAGAAAGGCAAAACTGCAGACATGCCATTATATAAACTTTAAACCATACCCATATGTCAAATAAAATGTTTGGAATTGCACTGATAAATACAACACAATTACAACTGCTAAAACCTGAAAAACAATTTTGAAATTCTGATTTAAATTTATTAAGCTAAAATAATTATCAATGGTATGTTCCATATTAAAACACACATGAAAAGTAAAAACTGCTAGAAAATAATGTTATATTATCTAAAAGTACAGTATTTATCTAAGTGTTATGGTGAGACTGTGATCAAGGACTATACGCGCTTCTACACCTGCCAGTCTAACAGCTGGATACAATTGGATTTTCATAACGGCCACTAAAGTGCAAACACAAGAAGGAAGGAAAAATCATAACACATAATTCCTTAATGCACAAAACCACAATTAAATATATGCTTAAAAATATCCCATGTAATACAGCAAGAGGATACACTAACATAAACACTTACATTAATTCTCCATTGCAGTTTGTAAAACAAGATACCTCTTAAATATTAAAAACAGATAAAGTAAAAAACGAACTGTCTAAATTTTATTACTTTTATTTGATAGTTTATGTACTTTCTTAGATGAATAAACATTGAAAACAATTTCCACTTCTTCAGGAGAAAATGAAACACAGAAATGTAGCAATACTTCTGTGAACCGATTAGTACAAAGCATCTCTCAAATAAATACCAGCTATACAGGAAAGTCAATAGGAAATTAGGAAGAATTTCCTGAGATCAATTATGATCAGAAAAATGTAAAAAAAAACCTTGAAAAACAGCGTAGGGCACAGACTGTTTTCTTCAAGTGATCTCAAGTAGGAGAACTCTGCATAAATGCTACGAGAAGTCTTGGGATTTTAGTTTGTAAATTATTGATAAGTTTTGTAATTTTCATAAGGAACATAATCATGCAATTTTACAGTTAAAAGTTAAGAAATTCAGAGGCCCTAGCATTGAGCATTCACTGTTCTTTTTGAATTATCTTCATTGACTTAAAGGTCTCATACAGCTGTTATATATTTTATTTACATCAATATAATCTGCATTCTCATTTTAATCATGAGAAATCTTGACCACTGTTTGATATAAATATTTTTAACAGGAAAAAAATAATATTTCACAAATGTCGATATTCTAGCTACATCCAGTTGCAAAATTGTGCTGTTTTCATAATTTCATATAACTTTTAATGATGTTTGCTATCAAAAAGATTACTTTGACAATAAATATCCAGGCCATCTCAGCAAAAAAAATATCTAGTGTAACCATTTCACCAAACCTTATATAAGTCGAAGCTCTTTAAAAACATTTGAGAGCAAAAATCAGTGTAAAAAATCATAAAATAACAAAATCAGTGTTCATTCAAAGGTGTTGATTTTGTGCCCTGTTGTTTCAGTGACAACACAAAAAAAAATTCCCGATTTATCTATCGTTAACAGTATAAAAGAATGCAATTTTCACTGAAAGAAATCTTCCGGAGAAAACACAAGAAATCTTCACAAGAAATCTTTCCGGAGAAAACATTGTAAAATCAGTTTACAGCCTAACCTAAAATTAACTACAATGTTTAGTGTTTGTTTGCAGTTTTTACTGAACTCACATCATATTTTGAGATAACAGTGCTGAATTCTGGAATATTAAATTTTGAATTATGGGAATATTCGTCTTTTTTTTTTACACAAACTCACATGCTTATATAATATCTGAATGGAAAATCTAGTTAAACACGCTTACATCCTTGTCACTAAGAAATTACATTGTAAAAACTTGCCTATTTACATTTTCCTCTCTGATATCGCTGAAAAAAATAGCCCAAAAAACTCTCATCCGTCACATTCATGGGATTTTTACTTCGTGGACGCAACAAGAAATATTCGTAGGATGACAACAGCAGATTTTTTAATTATTTTAGACACGATATACTTAGCTTCCAAAATTCAGTTCTATACTGCAGAAATAAAGCAGCATCAAAAATGCAACATCTATAAAAAAAATATGCTATCGCAATTCAAGAAGAGCTATTTTAAAATAATTTTATGTGTGATAAAAACATGCAGAAAATCTAACAGTAAGATTTATGCTACGTACATGAAAGTTCCAGTTAGCGCGTGCTTTGTGAACGGACAATGGTTGAACAAGAGTAGGCCAACATATGGCTTCAGGCATAGCCTCCTTTAATGCTGATGACTCACAGGGGAACTGGTTGGAGCTTAGGTCGCGCGTGAGTGTAATCGGATTACCCAAACCTTCCCTTCAGTAGCTCATCAGTTGGAAAATCTTTGGCTTTACGTCAACATTCAACGATAACATCTTGCCTACCAGATTGGAAAAAAATACAAAAGCACAACGTCGCGCCTACGTTAATTTGCAAGAGTGTGCTGACTGGGCTGGAAGATGGACCGTTTCTCGATTGGTACACTGGGAAATGTCCCGGTATCCTGGGGGCAAATAGGTTGACGTCTACGGGCTGTGTTTTTCTTAAAATTATTTTCGAGTAATTGGTCTTAGTCGGCAGGCATGAAATAGCACCGGATATGCTATGACTTGCATGACTCGAAGAAATATAATTTGGAAGGACAACGTCTTGACGTTTAAAAAGATCGGGTGTTTCCCTGAGATAATGTCGATAATTCGATTTTTCAATGCCAGAAATATGAAACAGGCGAAGACCGAGCCAACACCATCGGCTATTAATGTTGCTGTTAAGAGGAACGGTGGCATCAAGAGGTGAAGACAGGAATTGGGAAGCTAGTGGAATTATATGTCGCGGCTGGATTTTAGCACCATACGGATGACCAGTCCGATCTTCTACGTGTCGCAATGCTAGAGGACATTCCTAGCGTCACAAATAAAACTGGACAGGAGAAAGGCTTTGTCGATCCTCAGACCAGTTAGCTCACAGGTGTCTTCGAGAGGGAGCCGCCTGTGTTGTGCAAAGTAATTAGCAACTGGCCTCTGATTTATCAGATAACTGAGGAAGAGCTTAGGAATCGGCGTCGGTAAAGATGGCGGGGAGTAGTACCACCAACTACGTGAAGACTATCGCCGATCATCGGCGTCTGATATTTCTCTTTGTAACCTCCAATGTAGAGTTCTTCATCCACATCCTACCGACGGAAAAGCCTCTCCGTGTTGTAATCTAAAGGCAGGTACTGGGTCTACCAGTCCCAGTCCTTGATGTTGCAGAGATTCCTTTGCCCTCACAAAGTTTGCAGTTTCAATATTTCTTTGCCATAACAAAGGTGTGTGGGCTTCAAAACAGTAGCAAACAGGATCTTCCGTCTGTCATGGTTCATCTCGTCAACTCTGAGCCTCGTAGGAACATCTGCCGGCTGGAATTTCCCTTTGGTGAAACAAAGTAAAAGAAATGTGAAAGAAGTTTGAGAGTAGACACACACTCACAGCTGTTGGCAGGAGCGAATCACTGTCCAAATAGCAAAACACTCGCACTAGCAAAGCACAAAAAATAAACACCAAATTTGGCAGGAGCAAATCACTGACCAAACAAACCAAGAGACATTTAACACAAACTTCACTGACGGGAAATACAGTTCAGAGCAAGAGTCCCTTATCGTTATGCAATGCGGTAGTTTGACTCACGCCAGAAACTGGGAGCGGTCGAAGTGGTCTTTCGTAGCTATTAAATATATTTCATGGGAGTCAGAGTGGTTTCTAACATTCGCCAAGATCTGAATAATATACAAGGTCGAGTCACATTATTGTGATCACCAGCTAATATCCAGAGTAACCGACGTGTGCAGCGCGGACAGCAGCTAGACTGGCTGGGAATGACTCGATAAGGTGCTGGAACGTGTTCACAGGTATGTGGGGCCATGCTGACTGCAGTGAATCTGACAGCTGCTGGAGGGTGCGTGGTGGAGAATCCATACAGTGAACAACACGATCAAGGTGGTCCGACAGATGCTCAATTGGGTTTACGTCTGAGGGAATTAGGAGGCCGGGGAATTAATTTGAAGTCTTCATCGTGCTCTTCCAACCACTGTTGGACATTTCTAGCTGTGTGAGACGTCGCATTGTCGAGAGGGAAGGTCCAATCCGCCCAAGGGAAGACAATCAGCATGTTTGGGTGCACGTGCTCTGCAAGGATGTATTCATAGTGAATTCGTTCCACAGTGCCTACCATATGTATGTGTGAACCCAGAGAATACCACGAAAACATTCAACACACCATGAAGTTTCCCCCACCAGCTGGCGTTCTTCCAGCAACAGTTGAAGAGTGTTTGTTCCCCAATATTTCTCGCCTCATACGCCAAAGTCCATCCGTTCTATGAAGCAGAAAACGTGACTCATCGGAGAAGGCAATCCTTTGACAATCAGCGGAGGTCCAATTCCGACACAGCAGTGCAAACGTAAGCCTTTTCTGCCGACCTACCTTCTTTAGCATAGGTGCAATGACTATCCGTCTGCATCGGAACCCCATACTCAGCAGTGTTCGCTGAGCTGTCGTTTTAGACACACTTCCGTTAGCCCCCTGTTTCATTCGTCCAGTTAGTTGCTCCACTGCAGAGTGTCGATCGGCTCTCACGCATTTTCGAAGCCGACTTTCACCTCTCACCTCAATGACAAGTGGTTCTCCACAGTTTCCACTTCGTTTATTCGCAGTGGTGCAATTTCTCCAATCACGATACGCTTTAACCACAGTAGCGCGCGAACAGTTCATAAATTGTGCTGTTTCAGAAAGACTGCCACCCTTGGCCCGAAAGCCGATAATCATCTCATTTCGCAAATCTGATAAATCGCTTCTTTTATCCATGACAGCAACGAGTGATATGTTTTCAGGATGCCTACGGCACACTTTATAAACCCCCCAAGCCACCTCACGGCACGTACCTTCTTTCATTGGCTACGCACTGTTGACGTCAAAAGTAGGAGGTGGTCACAATAATGTGACTCGACTGTGTATAATGTAAAAATAAATATCATTTTTGAAAAACTAAGCAGTCGAAATACTTACTATTGCCTACTCAGTAGTTAAGGGAATATTCATTTTTAAAGCTAACATAACTTCTTTCATTGTTTTTACGACAATTTCAATCATTAATCCACCTAGCTAAGTACCACTTAAGTCAGGAAGCAGTACACCTTGTCGTTTGTTGTTATATTTTTGTTTCACTCAGTATGTAGCGGACTGCGTCTTGGTGCGGTAGTAAGTACCCCCGAATAAATGCAATGTGTTGTACGTAAAATAAATCTATGCTCTCGAATTACTCGTTTTATTTCACACCAACAAAGATCTTGTCGTGCGAAAGATGCGTAGCATAAGTCATCTAGAACAAAGCAAAATCAGTTATTCAGTTCTGGTATTTCGCCATGCTTTGGAAAGGGCAGGTTATAAAGCTCTAACAGACCTAAGCAAAAGCAATTCTACAAAAAATATGCTAACAAGGTATCATCTTTCCAACACATTGTAAATATAATTGATTCAGTTAAAACCACTGCCTTTTCCTACTACCAATAGTTCTCTTTAAATTATGAAGTAACGTCTGAACTTAAACTTTACAGAACTGTCTATTAATACAAGAACATAAAGCATGCGATATCTCACTGAGAGTTAAATTTTTTAAAGTAAATGCTGTATGAATCGATCTTTCTGTTTTTATACATACAGAACGATTTGCTCTTAAACATAAACAACCCTGACAGAAAGCATTTGTAAATCCTCATTTGACAGCTTGTAGGTGAGTTCCAGTGATGTCACTCATTTGACATAACCACGGAAAAAACACTCTGTACATTTCATCATTGATTGAAACAAATATACGATGGCTTAAAATGACACAATTTTCAATCAAAGCCATAAACCTATTCAAACTTCAGAACCAGTTCTTAAGCAACATACGTTACCTACGAATTTCACTGTTCAATGACATTTTGAATGTAAAATTTCCCTGAGTGAGAAGAAATCAAAGAATCTTGAAAAACAGCCATCTGTTGACGCCTCCATTACAGTCTTTAGTACATATCTGTAACATATAGTTGATTCGCACATGAGAATTTGCATTTTTAAACTATTTATCTCTTTTTTTTTTTTTGATTGGAGGTTTAACGACCACCGTGAGCAACTCAATGGGCTATAAGCAGTCGCCCGTCCCTAATTTAGGGTCACTGGTTCCAGGGAAGGGAGAGAGCCAGTGCCGTAAGACAAACACAACATCCATGCCTGACCGGGATTCGAACCCGGACCCCTTACGGACGAATGATCAGAGGCCACTGCGCCACCGGGGCGGCCTATTTATCTTTAGTATCTTTATATGCGAAATATACCTTCAAGAGTAAAGTCGTTTCAAAAATATGTCCCAATGAACTATGTATTTTCTTGTTAAAATCTTCACTCAATGCTCGGAGAAGCACTTCTTAGAAAAATCTGGACGCTCATCCGAATGGCATTCGCGTATGGTCAATAAAAAAATTGAATTCAAGAAAATAAAGATGATAAGCTCCTTCAACTGAATGTTTGCTTCTCTCAGTTAAACGGTGTCAACAAATCAGCAGAAACTGTTGCAGTAGCTTAAAACGAAATTTTGTTTTATTCAAAACCTAGATAATTATAATTGATTTATATCCTAGGAACCATATCAAAACAGAAATTTCGGAAAGCAGTATTCATATATTAGAAAATGTATATCACTGAACCGAAATTACAGGCAAACATCAGTATCTCTGAGAAACACTACATTGGAATTGATAAATTGTCTTTGATTCACTAAAAAGAAAAAGAAATATAAAAAGTAGTCAGGCATTGCGACACATCAGCAATAGGATAGCAAGCCAAATAATCTGAACATGAGGAACTCGAATTTTAGAGAAATGACTGCAGTAAATCTTATTACAAACTGGTGAAACTACATGAAATATCGGTAAATGAAAATTCAAAGCTGTCATAACGTTTATAAATATAATCTAAAAAAGAAAAGCTGACATTTTTATTCTCTCAGTTAAAGGGCATGATTCAAGCAGATTCGCCAGACCAATTGCCCAAAGAAACAAGAAAAGTACAGTAGCTGCTGCGCATGTACATTTGGAGAGTTTTTTGTAATCGTGCTGTGCAAACCCAAAGCGCTTTCTTCATTTCCTGTCCAGAGAAGACGATGCGGACGCGTTGCGCCTAGATATCCATTGACATGTGCAGTTGCCATTCTTTCCGATCACCTACTTTTGAAGAACTAGCAGATGTCAACAACTGACTTGGATTGGGCTCTTATTTACTAATTTCGTTTCAGAAAGAAATTATGTATTAAAAACTTCTAGAATTTTGAGAGCTCCAAAAAATGTAAAATGGAAATTAATGTGAATAATAGTAAAAAGTTAAAGAGATTGTTGTTTTAATAAACAAGCAAATCTATACAAGAAACTGCTGTAATTTTGGGAGTCCCTTTTCGAAAAATGAATAAGTATGAAATAGAGATACGGGAATTTAAAGAATATTTAATATACACTATAAAATGAAATAGGAGGCATTTCTAACCCTAAGCACATCGATATACACGCCACAGATAGCTTTAAGGCCAGAGCAGCCAATTAAGCAAGGATAGTGGTTATGTGTAAGCATATCTTCAGTTCCCCACATCAGAAATATTTTACTTGAATGAATTCTTCCCTGTAGATATTCCTGCAATCCACATGTTTGTAAAATACAAATGTTGCAGCTATAAAATGTAGAGAATGCATGGAGAGAAATGACGTAGCCTATGAGCCTATGAAGTATTTCAGCTTACTTATAATAATATAATTTTGGAAACTGAATAAAAAATACAAGAGCCTCACATTTCATCAGATCACCTAACACATAGACTATTGTTCATACCCATTATCAGAGCTGTACACTTATGCCAACTAGATATGTTTTAATTGAACAGTTTATGTAATTGTAAAATTCCAAAGGAATGAATTGTCATAAAAATATTAACAAATTTGTAAGCGTTAAAATTCTCGTTGTTCAGAAATGAAATTCCCAACTGTGCCTTAAAATAGATCTCAACGCAAAATGTGATCTATTGTGCGTATTTCTGATCGATTTTTGTATTTTTATACAATATAAAACAATGAATATTTTGTTACTTACAAATATTTACTTTTTTCTGATCAGTTTTTATGAGGTACATACTTTTGAATATAAGGAAGGAGTGAATGAAGTAAATTAGAACTCAAAGAAGAAAAAAACTTATATCTTGCGTGATATTTTTAGCAAGATCCAAAAACGAATTCATTTCATCAGGATTTTATATTAAAAGGACTGCCCAGTGAATTCTGTACCATCAATACTTTAAAATTTCAATTTTTCATTTATAAACTCTATTTTATTAATAATTTGCAAATGACAAATTCTTTGGCTATGGCATGACAGATTTGTTAAAAAGCATGTTGACTGCATCATGTATCCATTGATAAGCACGAACGTGCGTGAAATTCGAAACTAGAGAAAAATGGAATATCCGTCGCTCACACAGTGATACAGTCCAAAGACGTCTGAATTCCTGGTCTCATTGTGCTTGACGCCCATCCAAAGGTCTCCTAATTTCAGGTTGCGTGAGAATGGAAACCGACAAAACCTGACTGCAGTGATTCTTGTTTACCAGCTGCACTTCATGAAGTGAATACGAGTGTTTCCTCAATATGATTTACGCACTGAAGAATCTTTCAAAGATAAGTTTGAATCAAGACAGAATAATAAATATTTTGTTCAAAGCTTTACAAGATGGACCTTTGCATTATATTTGAAATTTTTATTTCCATATGTAGAGAATTTTAACAGGACAATGATATCGAAATATGATTTGCCTCAAAACTGCGATACTCAGCATCAAAACACATGACATCCTGTCTCTTTCCAATATTAGAATTCAGTGAAGAGGAAAACTAGGATTTCTTACGAGAAAAAATCCGAGTTGTCCTTTTGTTTGCGAAACGTAACTTTAATATACTTTAAACCTTTTCCTTTTGAATTGCAATTTACTGTGAAGTTATTCAAGTGTATAACAGTCTACCGATTTGACGTGCACTTTTTTCGAGAAATCTATTGTATAATTTAAGTCAGCATTTGCAGTAGGGTGTGTGAAGAGAGCTCATGAGCAAAAATAAAAAGACGTGATAAATGTCCCCAGTTATTTAAGGAAAATGAATGCAATTAAATTCATGATATTTGCTATGTCTAAAATTTCAATAACTAGTAGACAATAGTAATGAATTTAAGTACTGTGATTAAACTGGTAGATGAATATGCCATTTTTTCATTTCCACTTTTCAAAGTGCAATTTTATGAATTGATTGACTAATCTCATGTAGGAGAGTTAATCTGTATTGCAAATTCTAGAGAGATATCGAACGGCTGTTAGTGTAAAAATATAAAACACTTGTTTTTATTCTTATTTCTGGCACCACCGATAACGATATTGTAAGTGTTGGGTCGTCCTTGGCACTGTCAGGTTCTTAGAAATGTGTTTGCCATTTGTACGGAATCCTGTGAGGTATCAGTGAACTTTACGTGTCCTTAACGGGAGCTGGAAACCCACAGAAGAATGTAACCTACTAATCCCAAAGTACCTGGTCTTTTCAAATAGGGGTTGTACTGTTTCAGCAGGCCTGGTGGTACGCTCCAGATGGCAAATAACATATCATCTACTTTAAGTAATAGAAAGAAGGGTTGGGGCTGGGTGTGGAACTGACTTCTTATTTGAACCGCAGAAGGGCTTTTGCAGGGTGTTTCACTTGCTCTCGGCCCCAGCTTTCTCCTTGTAACTTATAAACTAATAGACGTTATTGAGTGAAATTTGACACGGACCTACCTTGGACTATTAGAAGCATGGTCAGCGAACTGCCAACAACAGCGAACACGCAATCGGCCTTCACATCGTGCAGGCGCGACAAAGGGGCTAGAGTAGAGAGTTGCGTCGTTACTCTCTATGCCGTGTGTCGCGCGCGAAGTAAAGGCCGATTGCGTGATCACTGCCCTCGGCAGTTGGTTTGGCGCATCTGCAGTTGGTTTGGCGCATCAATCTTTTCATCATGAAGATGTGCATGAGACACATCTTCATGATGAAAAGATTGGGGAGGGGTGTGCTCTGCCGCGCGGCAGCATTATTGGCCCAAACGTTTTCCATACAACGTTGGATACCGCAGTCTACATGGAAATCTTTCATGAGTTTATGGAATCAGTTGGATGACGTGGAACTCCGTACTGGCTGTTTTCAGCAGGATGGTGCCAATTGCCAATCCTTCAATGTCAGCATAGCTGAAATTGTTTCCTTCCTTGAAGATCGTGTATTTTCTAAGGGACTATCGCCGTCACTGAAATCTGGAAAACATGATTCAAATTTCTGGGAGAGGATTTCTATTCAGTTTACGTAGATTTCAAGGACCACACGCCTGAAATCTGTAATACCTCATGATCGAGGATATGTTCACCAAATACTTTTCATATAGTGTCACCAAATTAATTCAACGTATGTATTTTTTATTGATCTTCGCTTTATTTACAAACTTTGCAGTCCTTATCGCCCTCTGTTGGTGCCTATTTAAACTAAAATAATTCCGTTGAGGAGCAAAATCCACCAACTAGCTGATATGTTTCGTGGAAATGCACTGCAATATATGCATTTGCTTTTTGTTATACATTTTGATATTTTAACATACTTTCGAGCCATGTTGCACGTATACAATGAGAAATGAAAGGCTCGTTTCCCTCTGATGGATCATAACTGATTGTATACCGCGGAATCAAGTATCGCTACTATCGGCCGAATGCAGCATTCCATTTCTCATTACGAAAAAAAAAATTCCTTATTTTTCTTCATTGGTAAGATTAATTCTCGTTTTATACTCATGGTGAGCTTCAACGTTTTATGCGCTGTGCAACAAGTATCACTTCATTTCTCATTATGCAAATAAAATCACATTTATATAAAAATGAAAACATTATTAACAAATCGCGGGAATCAAAAACTAAAGCAGTTAGAGATTCGTGTCTTTCACCAACATTCCGTTTAAAATATTGCTGATTAATGGCGATTTTCATACTTTGTTATTTTAAAAATTTGGTTTTATTAGCGTTTTTACACAAAGAAGAAAAATGCTCGCTCTCATAAATTTTCAAGAATTTCAGAAATTACAATTTTGTAGATTTTTACGAATTGGGTATATTTACTTGCAGAAAAAATATCGCAAGAAGCAGTAATTCGTTGTATCTTCCTATTAGTTGTGGATTAACTCATTGAAAAGTGGCCTTCACTGAACTCTGAACGCACCGCGTTTGATCAATTACATGAAACCCGATGAGATTCACCAATTTCACCCTATCCATTATAATGCCAGCAAACTAACCCAAATTGTATACGATATCGTTGAAACAGAACCGCAATATGATCTTTAATTAGTATGGCTGTCTCTACACACACAAAGGCGATTTCCGTTATAATTTACACGATCAATAATCGCTATCCTGACGTAATACATAAGAATGCATTACTGTTTAGTTCGGACTGTAAATTTTCATATCTTATCCACATGCTCTCCCCATGCGTAGATATTTGGCACTGAAATATTATTATTTGCTTTTTTTTGTTGTTGAAATTTTCACGACTGAGTCAATTGTGTGTCGGATGCCTTAATATTTATAGCAATTTGTGAACATTTTCTGCGCAAATTCACGAACGTTTCTGATACGGAAAGAAAAAAGACACCACACGCCGGGCACCAATATAGTACAATATTGTGAGAAAGAATTACGAAGTTGTGTATAACATCCCTTCTCGGTACAAACTGTGCTAAATTAAACTTTGTGCAATTTTAAGTTATACTGTTACAGTAAGCACTTATCTTTCGGCAAGACGATCACGGATTTTAGGTCAACATCCGAACTTTCCACACTAGCTTCGAATGATCGACGCAAGGCTATTTAATGATCGACGCAAGGCTATTGCACAATCAGCACTTTGTTAAAACAAGTGAATCGTTTTTTAATTAGAGTTTCTTTTTTGGCAAAATTACTAAAAGGTAAAAAGGTTGTGTCTTTACAAGTACACATGCTACGAATTAAATTTCTGGGTAAGTAAACCGTCATGGTGAAAGTTTCTTCGGAGTATGAAGTGTTTAAAAACAGTGCCAACACTTTTTAGCACGTCTTTTGTAAAAACAATCATGCTCATGTTATCACTTTGTTAGTCCGTCTGTCTGTGGACACCATACCTATGCAACTATTAGTACGGTTTGAAAAATTGAATTTGCACTGGGAAACTTAAAATGTGATAATATTATCCTTGCATTCTCGTTCTTTTTAAGATGCGCAATTTTGCAGCTAGAGGGCGTAAACGATGATAATATCGAATTGAAAGTTCATTTTACTCTATATATTTGCTTCTGAATATCCACTTGAAGAATTTTTTTTGTCTTTCGATGCCATTTATATCAGATACTTTTTTAGTTACTGTCACTTTGTCAAGTAATGCATAGATTTTCCGCTATGGGGCGTAAAGCTAAATTGCGTTTTTACCGATAACTCTGCTATAAACTGAGACAATACCGTGGAACTCTTCGTAGATGACTTATGCTACGCATCTTTCGCACGACAAGATCTTTGTTGGTGTGAAATAAAACGAGTAATTCGAGAGCATAGATTTATTTTACGTACAACACATTGCATTTATTCTGGGGTACTTACTACCGCACCAAGACGCAGTCCGCTACATACTGAGTGAAACAAAAAATATAACAACAAACGACAAGGTGTACTGCTTCCTGACTTAAGTGGTACTTAGCTAAGTGTATTAATGATTGAAATTGTCGTAAAAACAATGAAAGAAGTTATGTTAGTTTTAAAAATGAATATTCCCTTAACATCGCTTCGTTTTTATTACGTGGTGTAAGCATGATAGCGTCTAAAACTTCTTTTTGGATATAACCCTAATTACTGATAGGTAATTTAGTAGAAAACCGCAATGAAGAAAAACTTTTCAGTTTTGTGTTTAGAAACCTTTTTATATATTAAGCAATATTATGAAAACTTTTGTGATCGCTTCCTTCGGAAAAAGTTGAAGCGTATTGCCAGGCATCATTTTTACCGAAAGATCACTTAAATCAAGTTTTTGTAATTTTCATCACAAAGGTATCTTAAAAACATCCCTGATTGTAATTTGTACGTGCTCACTGCATTCCCAGAGCTGGATACGCTGACGATGTAGTAGCCGCACCCTAAGGACACGACCTTTCAGATTGAAAGTAAAATCGTTTATTTTCCTTATATTTTGTGCGGCATTGGTTTTCAAAACTTCCTATTTATTTCAATGATAATATGCTTTATGGTTGAGTGTTTGCGTTCGACACAGATATCATTAGTTATGACTAGATCATAAGTAATAACAATACCAAGATCAGGAGTAATATCCGTAAGGGAACAAGATGATTCAGTACCATCAGGCAGAAATACTGAATAGAACATTTTAGGCTGCCCGTATTTCTGACCATTCGTCCAAGGTGGTTTCCGTTCGGTTCCCTGGGAAGCATAGTTATTGTGATTGTACTGCAGCACTGGCTACACATACCTTTCCTGGAACCACTGGCCCAAATTAAGGATGGTCGACTGCTTATAGCACATCGAGTTGCTCACGTAAGTTGTTAAGCCTTCAATTAAAAAATAATATTTTAAAAATTTAAGTCGATGAATTTTATACCCGTTAAACCCGATTAATTTTTTTAACCTGTTCCAGATATCTTAGAAAAGAATAAAGTCCTGTAAGAATATCAACACACCTAAAACATAGCGTCTTTAAAATATGAAATGCATTTTTCCTATCAGAAATTCGTGCTGCAATATAAAGAAAATACAATATATTTACCACAAGCTGTAGATGTTGTAAGAAATTAACCAGGAAACTAAAAATCTTGTGGTAGCCGACTCACTACGTTTTGCGAAACTCCTAAAATAGCAGCCACATTGATCCGCCGTACAGCTGCCTGTAACATGCCAACGACTCTACTTGTGTTTTCAATGCTTAAACAACGCATAGCAATCATTTTAGGTTTATTCCGCACTTAAGTCAATGTATTCAGTAGTGAAAAGACCGATTTCTACTTCACGCAGAGTACTTTTATCGGAGCTCACACATCACGTGATATGTTGTCACGATTCTAACTTACATATGACGTAGCTAACCACGCTGATAACCGATCTGCAGTAGTCATTAAATTTACATGTCCGCATGTTTTCTTACAAAACCGCAATATTCCGAACTTTTTGTGACCAGTGTATATATACAAATTTTTCCCTTTGTAGATCCGTTGCAATCGTATTAACATTTTATGTTTTTAAGACCCTGATTTTTACGTCGATTCTGCTGTCAACATGTTATTCTCGTGCTGAATGTTTGTCCAAAAAAATCTCCTTAAATGTGTTCTGATCTTCCAGAGGAAACACACTTTAGCTTAATGTATGCTTTTTAAGAAATGTAACAAGGCCTTATCTCTAGAATGAAATGGTAAACATGAAGTGTTTGTTCATATGCCAATGAACTCACATCCTTTCGGTAGTAATATTCAAAAAATCAGTATTAATGATTATCTTTATGGGCAAAATCTCAGGAGAGAAGTAAACCAAACCTTAAATTCATATGACGTAAATTTCTGCCATGTGTCTTGAGAGATGGTAAATCATCAAATCAGATTTTAGGTCAGAAATATCCTAACTCGTGCTTAAAAAGCATGAGTGATATTTTCAGTATCAAGCTTTATGAAATTTGAACCTGATGAAGAAGAGTGCAATAGATATACTAAAAGTCAACTAAGAGGCAGGAGATGAGCAAAACTGAAAGTGTGATTACCGAGTTAATCATTTAATCAGATTTTGTTTGCGTACCTTACTATTCTAGATGACGAAGTAGATTTTCATATCTCAAGTACTGTTTCTTGCAAATAATGCAACATCTCAAAATGCTCCAATACATGCATGCCTAGGTGACCAAGCTTGGATTGAGGAGAACGAAATTGAAATTATCAAGATGAGTCAAACTTTCACTCTGTTTGAATCAAAAAATCATAATGATACAAAAAAAAAAAAATTCCTGCCCATTCTCACACGTACAAGCAATTGTTTTCTATAGGCCTAATTATTTGCCACATACAGACCATAACCACGATTCCACGGTAGTACCACTAGCCGTGTTCCAAGGACAGAAATTATCTCATGTCAGATTTCACATCCACCACAGAGGCGGGGTCCCATCCTTGTAGAAAATCGGCTATGGAGAAAAATAGGGTCTCATTGAGTGGAACAATTTCCGAACTGTATGGAGGGTTTGGTGGCAGATCAGCCCCTTCCAATTCCTCTATTCTTCTGCGGGCCACTCAGGTGGTTTGACTGGACTGGGAGCATTATCCACTTGCAGAAATGTGACCTAACTACTGATGACCGCCATGTAGCTTCGACACAGCGCATAACGATTCCGCTGCATTTGTTCTTCATTAAGGTTCCCCCGCAACCTTATAACACGGCACTAGTTTCAGGAGCACAGGATCTTCACAATTCTACAACCTGCCCAGCATGACTCTCCTCGGAAAACTCAGTTTGCACCATATGCTGTGTTCTAGGCATGATCTCAGCTAATGGTGCCAGTAGTAGAGAAACTTAGGAATATTCGCTTTTCATCTGTTGCGAAGAAACGACTCCAAAGCCTGTAATCTTGTGGATTTGACGTCAATTCTAGAGAGAGCAACTCATTTTTTCTCCTGCTGGTGCTCCAATTTATGGAGAACAATTTGATGGCGCCTGGAGGAAACAAACTTGGTGCAGGTGAGGAAAGATGCAGGATTGGGAAGGCCACACCTCAGGTGCCAATTGTCGTTCACTGGTAACCGAGATTCGCTGTTACATCTTCTACCAGTCTGCCAGTGTTCTTAGTCGTTGAACCTACTCACTTTGGCTTGTCTTCAAGCCTGGTATTATAAGCATTGAAACGCCAGAAAAAAATCCCTTTGGTGTCGCTCTCCAATGTTTTCGCCCCTTCAACTGGACAAATTTCTCTCTTTGCTGCTAACACGTTTTACCCTATTTTTCCAAAAAATGATGTAGAATAACAGTGAAACTTAAGAACGGAACAAACACGGAATGTCATTCGTTTGAACGTTGGGAATCGAGGCGGCGCATTTGTATATCATTCATCGTGAACTGTGAGTAATGGACAGCTCGCACTGCTTCGGACCATTGCCCAAAGAGTGTGAATAATGTTCAAACACGCCATTAATGCGGCATACCCCCAGACGAAGCACGATTAACTTTGTTTCTTTTCCCATGAGTTTGGAAACGAATTCCCAGGAAGAAAAGTTGTGTAAACCATCAATATATGTCCATTATTGCGTGAGCTAGGAAATGATGGTGAAACTTCTGACCGGGATTAATACGTGAATGCCACTCATTTAAATCTTGTACCCTAATCCTTAGCCACGAACCGCCTCATCCATCAATCAACGTGAACTGTGAAAGATGAAGAGCCTGCGCCCCTTTATAATTCACAAAAAAATAATTATTTATGCCATCAAGACTTTACTGAACCTCATCATCATCCTTAACCATCGTCAACTTACTATTGGATGGAGTCTTCCTAAGTTTTTTTTCCTGAACAGCCTGTCTTGAGTCTTTCTTCTCCATGTTTCTGGGGCATGCTTTCGAATTTCATCCACCTATCTTCCACGTGGTTTCTTCTGGGTCTTTTCCTGTTCCTTATAATCCAGTCTAGAATTTTAGTTGTCCGTCTTTAGCCCGTTCTTCTGGCAATATATCCAACCTATTGACACTTAAGAGATTTTGCTCTGATAATGATATCTTCCAGTCTTGACATTTTCCTGATCCACGAGTTACTTTTCTGATTTTTCCTGGTTACACAAAATATGCATCTCTCCATGCTTCTTGTAGTCGTCTGTGGCCCCTGTGTCTTTTTGATTAAGGTCCATTCTCTTCTCCGTACGTAGGAACTGGAAGAATGGATTGATTGAAGACTTGATTCAGACATCATGGCATATTGGTCTTGAAAATTGTCCTGTTTCTTATAAGAGCAATCTAAGTTGTATACGCCTACTAAAATCTTCATCAGTGTGACCCTAGCTTCATATCTGTAGGCCAAGGTAAATGCAGGTATCGGATATCTCCAGCTTTGCCCAATCAATTGATAAACCTTCATTTATTGTAAAAGCATTGTACATCAATTTTGTTTTTTCAATGTTCATTTTCAATACCACTTCTCTATATTTAAAACGTATTTGCTGTAAAACCATAAAAGATATCCGAGTATTGCTGCTTGTGGCTGTTGTGTGTGATCTTGGGGAACGAGCTGCGCCACGTGGTAGACCCACGTCACACTACGCTTACGCGGCCGCTGGCAAGAAGTAACGTTCAGTCAGCCATGAGTCTCACGCAAGAACAGAGAGTCGTTTTGTTAGAAGTTTATTTTGCAGAAACATCTTACCAACGTTGCATCCAGCTTTTTCAAAAGAAGTTTCCTGATGTTCCTATACCAGGAAAAACAACTGTGTATGGCCTTGTGAATCGGTATCCCAAGACAGGCAGTGTCCAAGATAAGCCTAAAAGCGGGTGGCCATCCGTGGTGACGACCACGTTTCTGGAGAAAATTCACGTTTCCTTGCAGCGCTCTCCTCGAAAGTCACTTCGGCTGCTGTCTCAAGAGTTACGGGCATCATATGCAACCTGCCAGAGTTCTACTAAATGTCTAAAGTTACGGCCGTACAGAATTCGATTAGTGCAAGAGCTACGTCCTTTGGACTCGGTAAAGCGTATTGCCTATTGCCAATTGTTTAAGAATTTCACGCGGAGCAATGTGACTAACCAGCTTAACAACACGTCTTTCTGTGACGAGGCAGGGTTTCATTTGAATGGATATGTCAATAGCCAAAGCACTAGGATACGGGCTGCGGAGGATCCACACGCATTGCAATCAGTTGGACTTCACTGTCAGAAAGTTTGAAGTGTGGTGCGCCATGTCTAGACGGCGAATTGTAGGACCAATTTATTTGACCCAACTGTAAATACCGCTGTGTATGCAGACATCATTCATCAATTTGAAGGGATGCTGGAAGAACACGAACGTTACTGTTGGTTGCAACAAGATGTAGCAACGTGCCACACATTAAACGACACAATGGAGATGCTCCGTAAGTTCTTCCACGTTCGATTAATCTCGAAAAAACTTTGGCCGCCTCGCTCACCAGACTTGTGTCCTCCAGTCTTTTATTTGTGGGGCTATATGAAAAACACAGTTTACCCTAACAACCCTAAGACGGTACAGGACCTGAAGAATAACATCATTACAGCCGTGAGGGACATACCATCCAACACGCTGAAAAAAGTGTCCTCCAACATGTGTCGTCGGGTGAATTTGTGTCTTCAACAGAATGGTGGACAATTCCAACATCTGTTGTAAAGTGGTTTTCATTACCTGTAAGTATGAGAGTCAATATACCAGTATATAAAAATAGTTATACATTACTATATTCGTGGTAGAAGTATTTGAATTCGGAGTTCAGGGACTTTTGAATTAACCTGTATAAAAGCATAAAATTCAGACAAACTGTTATCAACCTGATAGTTCGTGATAACCACATGTACAACAAACGTATTCCTAGAAATTTCAAGTCAGAAAAGAAAAGAAATAAAATTAAAAAACAAAACAAAATGAAAGGCGCGATGCACCTGAACCGAAGAGAGGTATGAGCTATAAAATATAACCTCCAGGTCGTAGCACATGAGAAACAAATCAAGAGATTCTGTAAGTCAGAAAACAATCACATCAACGCAAACCTCCCAAAGTCAGATTAAGTTTAGACTAACACGAGAATCAGTGTCTAGGACATTCTCCATATTTCAGGAAGAGAGTATTGCGACGTTGTGTGGCTCTTTGGTGTTCTTTTAAACTTATTTCTTGAGAGTGGTGAAATGAATCTCTGAAACCAGTTGGAAGCAGTATTGAGACAACAGCACTGAAACTGCAAGCAAAGAAATAAATACCAAGGAAATTGTCTGTTCTATGAACGTGTTGGATTCTGCATTAATGTTTTATTTCGTTTCTGATAAGTGAATCTAATAACGGTGTGATTTATTATTACAAATAATGCACGTTCAATTGCCTCAAACCAATCACAACACTGTAGAAAAGGAAAAGGGGGAATATCATTCGAAATTCTCTCACATGTAACATTATGTTTAATTTTAATTTATCCTTGTTTCTCACGTGATAGAATTTTTTCCAGCTCATCTGCTGCTACTTCTGTACAAGCAATTAATTCCACGTGATATTCTGATATTCACCGAAAAATCCGTCTTTCCATTTGGATACAGTGTAATCGTTTATAAAGTAAGTGGGAAACGTCCTTCAGAAATGCAAATATGATGTAGGATTCATATGTTCAAATCTTACGTAGATAGTAACAAAATGTGTTTTATTCAAATATACTAAAAAAATTAACTTCAGTTGAGCTTAATGAGAGGGAAATATAAAGTACTTGAGTCCAGTGTGTCCAGCTCATGTGAACCTGAATTCGAGAAAGTGAATGAAATTATGAAAGGAAATCATCGAGTCTCTATTCCAAATTTGTCACAAATTTCAAGAGAAATAAATAACAAGCATTGGCCTGACCGCTGTTTGGAAGTGAATGGCGTTGTTATTTGTGTCTTTGACGTTGTACGTTGTTAGGTGTTTCAAAAAATAAATATTAGTTCCGTATCGTCGAATGACATGTAACTGTAAGTTTCCTAATATATTTCCATGCAGTAAAACTTAAAAGATTGCATTATATGCGACATTTATTTAATGAGTACTGCCGTGCCTCACAAGCTAAGTAAAGTGTTAAGTTATGTACGACACAAACAATCTGTCTTATTTTCCTTAAGATAAATCTTCGCCTATTGCTTTAATTATGTTGTTCAGAACAACGGCGATGCAATTGCACTTATATTCAATAGCTAATTAGAAACCAGATGCTCCAATTGGCTCTTCTCTTAAAAATGGTTTTACAACACCCTTGGGTTTCTCTATTTTAATAATCGCTGTGAGTAATTCATTAAAATTGAAATGAACTGACACGTAGATAAAGTCTGAACAAATGCATAATTCTTTTCCAGACACAAAACTCGCTGTGCAATTCATAAATAAATTTAAAACCTGGCGAAGGATATCATAAATCTTGGTCTATTATTCAGCTAAATTTCGTGTGTGCACTGTGGAATGCATTTTTCGATTCCCTCGCATTTTCTAAAACATGCAAAAGCATGCATGTGAAATGCTTTATGTCATAACTTTTACTAATATAATAAGTCATATAAAGCTTTGTAAACTTCACAGTTGAGAAAATACTTCACTACAAACGCAGTGGCAAATTCTTATTAAAGAAGCCAATAACAAACCCTTAACTGAAAAAAAAAATTACAAACTTATCCGTTGCAATCCAGATCACTTTGAAGAGATATCGATATTAACACCTCTTGAAATGGTTCATTTTTAAATGCAGATGAGAGTTGCAAATTTATTTGTACACTAGTATGGCATGGCCCATGCGATGTTCTAACGCCACTCAAATTTTACTTGAATCGTATCTGTAATTTCGAAATAAAAAATATGAAATCCCTGCAATAACTGAATAAATATCGTACGTAACATATATTTTACAGTTCCAAGAAGAAAGTTGCACTCATAAAATGCTTAAGTGTTTGAAAAATCGTTATTAAAATGATTGCGGAAATTACAAAAAGCTACTATTACTACTGATCTAGATGAGCTATAGGCTTGCTAAAAGTATTCCATCTCAGGGGCGATTGTGCTTCCAACGCCTTCAATATTTTCTTATGAGAGAGTTCCTCGTACCCTGCGAAGTCCGCATTTGGAGCGTGCAGGTGATATCATCAGGTTATGGTATAAGAAACTACTTTGAACAAATAATGCAAGAGAAAAGTATGTCCCTTAGGCAACGAGGAATAAGGGATATCTGACTTTCCCTCAGAATTTGAATTAATTTGTAAATCAATAAATTGACGTCCTCCATCAATCTCTTTATTCCAAGGGATTCGCAGAGTGTTATACGGAAATCCGAGAGTCCTTAAAAAATCTTAAGTTTACAAAGTTCCATATTTAATTTCTTTTGCTGAGAAGACGGAAATTTAATTGAGGTTAAAAGTCTGCAACAATCTGTTTTTTGAAAATCCATCCATATATCAAAGATAAACATCTATAGGCATTTAGATGATCCATTGGATTACTAAACGAACACTAATAGTTGATTTAAAAACTTTGATAAAACAACAAAAAGAAAAAAAGTGATAACCCAAATACAAAAAGGGTAATATGAAAAAACCTCTCCAGATAAATGTTAACCACACAATATTTTTAAAGCATTCTTAAGATTTCCAGAGATATTCGTGTGCTAAAACACACTATATGTCAGAAAATTTTATTCATATTGATAAGTAACGAAATTGAGATACAAATAATCGTAAAAGAAAGTTCAATTCCTGAGGAAACTTGCTTACTTGGGTTAAGGAGAAGCTTTTATGAAACTTATAAAAATCTTTGATGGCGGAATACGTTTAATATGTAGTATTTTGGGAAAAGCTTTACACACTTCTTGAATAAAGTTTCCTAAACAAAATTTTGCTTTTCAGTCTAACAGCAGGGCAATGACCTTACGTGCAACGTGATCTACAATATTTTGGAAAAAAAAGTGGTTTTATTCTAAATAATGTGCATTACGTTTCTCTCAAGTTCTCCAAGCGTTGTTGCAAACTATTTTGCTTGATTATAAACAATAACGGCAAAATCATACAGGTTTGAATTATTAACACAGCAATCAGATACCTCTGTATTGCTTATATTTAATGATGACCATGTAACTTTAATCACACGGGGAATCTTTAAAATTACACCGCTCTATCTGTCTTGAGATGAAAATAAAATTTCGCAATACAGTGCCGCACTAAGCTGTGGAGGAAACAAAACCTTTCTTTTGAAATCGAAATTGGCATGAGCGTAGCACTTCGATATATGCTGGGAATATCGACTACGAAACTGCGAAGTTTAATGAGTCAGATATGCACTCAGGTAACATTTGGATAGGTATAAATGCAGTCTCCTTAATATTTTAATAAGGATTCTTCGTGCGCTAAACAATATTTTAATTCGAAAAGCCTTTCAGCACGATAAGATATATTTAATAGTACAGTCTGTACTAAAAAATAGACATTTATAAGGCACAACAACTTACAAGATCTTTCAAAGCACCATGTGCTCCATCGTCAGGTATTTCAATATACATAAACAAAACAACGGATAAAAGCAAGAAGCATTTTCAAATTACGCGAGCACGTGATAACAATAACGATGTTTACATTAAATATAGTAGAATTTTTGTCATGCGTTAAAGGGTTTCAACAAATGATACTATGAATTGCTATTACATATGCGAAGAAAATATATACACAGAGGATAATTAATAACAGTTTGACTAATAATGTCAACTTATTAATTATCCTCTGTGTATATATTTTCTTCGCATATGTAATAGCAATTCATAGTATCATTTGTTGAAACCCTTTAACGCATGACAAAAATTCTACTATATTTAATGTAAACATCGTTATTGTTATCACGTGCTCGCGTAATTTGAAAATGCTTCTTGCTTTTATCCGTTGTTTTGTTTATGTATATTGAAATACCTGACGATGGAGCACATGGTGCTTTGAAAGATCTTGTAAGTTGTTGTGCCTTATAAATGTCTATTTTTTAGTACAGACTGTACTATTAAATATATCTTATCGTGCTGAAAGGCTTTTCGAATTAAAATATTAAAATATTAAATGCAGTCTCCTTGTTTAAACAAACTGCAATTGGAAGTTTTTAGCTTCATAAATTATGAAATTAAAAGTTATGCATAACAAAAAGCGTGTTGAATTGGTTATTAAGACAATATTGCTTAATGGAAACTGTAGTTATTTAAACTTGCAGCACTTATTGTAAATATTTCCTATATATAATTACATAAATTTCTTTTTCGGAATGTAATACTGAAAGGTTTATAAATTTCCAATTTTAGAGTGAGTAACTACACACTGCTTCGATGGTATATTTTCCCATACCGTTTATACCCCTGAACAGGGCAGATTTACGAAGACCAATTATCTGAACAAAGTCATATAGTCGACCTATACAAAAATACCACTTAAGAGATGCAAAACCCATATTAAAAACTCTGCACAGGATGGTTGTTTTTAAGAGTAAACTACGCCGTGTATTGCAATTAGGCTACATCTCCGAGTGAGCATTTTTAATTGAGATAGGGAGTGTGACTTCGGGTTGCGATCGGCTTTTTAACCCTTTCTGCGCGATGTAGTGAAACCATAAAGAAACATTCCTAATTCAGACATAAGGAAATTACGGAAATCATGGTAGTGAAACCCCGTAATCGGTGAAAAGTGTCATATCACTTATTAGTGAGGTAGTGCGAGAGCCGTATCGGTAACGTTTTAATTCTCAAATTATGATAATATCAATACAGCAAAGGCAGTGTTCTAATGAAACACGCCTTTCGGCTCACATAATTTTTCTGATACACGGAGAAAGGTTACTGTAAGTGATTTTTCGAACGTCTTTTGTAACAAAAGATTGTGCTTATGTTATCGCTTTGTCCATTCGTCCGTTCGTCGTCCATCTACCTGTGGACACCATATCTCTACACTTATGAAACCCATTTAAACAATTCTTTTGCATTGAGGAGCTTGTAATTTGAGAATGATTATCCTTTCATTCCCGGTTTTTTCCAATGCACAACTTCGCCGCTAGAGGGTGTAAACACAGATGCTCTCGAATTCAAAATACATTTCATTCCATATGTTTTCTCCTATATATCTGATTGAAAAAAATATTTTTCCTTTCGATGCCGTTTGTAGCGAAAACTGTTTTATTTAATGTCTGAAATGGCATTAGCTAAAACAGTTTTTTGGCGCGTAGATTTCCCGCTTGACTGGTAAAGTCAAATCGCATTTTCCCCGATATCTCTGCTTCTGAAACTCCGATTCAAAAAAATCATCCTGCATTGGATACAGCTCCTGTTGGGAAATATTTTGCATATAATTTCCAATTGTTAGTAAAAAATGGTCTAGCCACCAGGGGGCGTAAGTGTTTATTTCTGCTTCTGATATACTTGCAGCAAATTGTAAGCTTCTAAAAGTTCTGCGAAAAAAATTCTTCCGTGGACCCATACCGCTCACCTAGGAAAACCATTTCAGATTACCTTCTTCTTAAAATAAAGCATCGTCCAAAGTCGCTTATAGCGTTATAAAATCCATTTATTTACTAGGGTAAGTCGTATATAGATTTGCCAAGATTTTGCTCTCCACTTGGAGGCTTTATATAAAAGAAGTTAGAAAAATCATGCAATGCATTGATTATGATACGCTTTTCAACATACCAGAAATTATTACTCAAGTTATGAGGATAATCGCTGTGGAATAAATCTCGCTCCTGTGTCCTGACCTTTTGACCCCATTTCGATGATATTCAACAGAATCGGTTCAGTATACCTCAAGAATAACATACTAAAGTTTTGTCGCAATAGAAGCAGTTTTACGCAAGATATGAGAATAATGGCTGTGGAATCAATCTTGCTTTTGTGCAATGACCTTTGACCCCATTTCGTTGATATTCAACAGAACCTGTTCACTATACCTCCGGAACAACATGATAACGTTTTGTTGCAATCGATACATTGTTAGGTAAGTTATAATGCACAAGAGCAATGGAATGGGTCCCACTCCAGTGTCCTGACCTTTGACCCCATTTCGCCCACTTTCAATAGGGTTCCTCCCCAGTGGCTCCCTACCACATTCTAAAATTTCATCGAAATCGAACCATTCTTACGCAAGTTATGACGCATAAGGGCAATGGAACAAATCCCGCTCTTATGTCCTGCCTAACCTTTGACACCATTTCGCCCATTTTCAATAGGGTGCGTGCCCAGGTAGTTCCCTACCACATACTAAAATTTCATCGAAATCGAACCATATTTACGCATGTTATGATGCATAAAGCAATGGAATGGATCCCGCTTTTATGCCCTGACCTTTGATCCCATTTCGCCCATTTTCAATAGGGTTCGTCCCAGTGGCTCCATACCACATACTAAAATTTTATCGAAATCGAACCATATTTACGCATGTTATGACGCATAAAGGCAATAGAATGGATTCTACTTTTATGCCCTGACTTTGACCCCATTTCGCCCATTCTCAATAGGGTTCGTCCCCAGGTGGTTCCTTACCAAATACTAAAATTTAATCGAAATCGAACAATTTTTACACAAGTTATGTCGCATAAGGGCAACGGAACAAATCCCGCTCTTATGTCCTGCCTGACCTTTGACCCCATTTCGCCCATTTTTAATAGGCTTGTGCCCAGGTGGTTCCCTACCTCATACTAAGATTTCATCGAAATCGAACCATATTTACGCATATTATGACGCACAAAGGCAATGAAATGGATCCCGCTTTTATGTCCTCACCTTTGACCCCATTCCGCCCATTTTTAACAGGGTTCGTTCCCATGTGGTTTCTTACCACATACTAAAATTTCATTGAAATCGAACCATTTTTACGCAAGTTATGATGCATAAAGGCAATGGAATGGATCCCGCTCCTATGTCCAGACCTTTGACCCTGTTTCGCCCATTTTCAATAGGGTTCGTCCCTATGTGGTGCCCTACCACATACTAAAATTTCGTCGAAATCGAACCATTTTCACCTGAATTATCGTGCGAACAGGTGGACGGACGGACGGACGGACAAAGCAGCATATACGCTTCTTCAACCTACGGTTGGAAAGCGTAAAAAACCGAACTGAACAGATTTGGCGAAAAATCTATGTCGCGGATAGCCAGCTGAATATGAAAATTTTTGCATACAAAATCTCTGCTGTGAAACGAGTTAGTTTTAAAATCCCGAAGTAAGTGAAAGTGCGTGCGAAAAAACTGCTGCCTATTAAAACTGGTATTTTGTTATTGATTCCTTATTGGTATATCCAACCAGTGGTTCACCAGAAGCAACAAGGGAATTAACTGAAGTATATAGAAAACAAATATTTTGTGCTCCGCTGTTTATAAAGGAACATTACTGGCGCGTAAAAATATTCAAAATTTCGGGTGTCACAGGAAGGTATTTTTCTAAATGCGATGTAAGCTCGCCTTAAGAGAATATACATAGTGCCCACTACGATACTCTACATTGTGGTTTTGGAGCTAGGATTCTGGGCGGAAAAGAAACAGGTACCCACGAAGTTCAAGTGGAAAAGCGGTAATGATGCAGTGGAGCTGCAGCCACTCATTTTTAAAACGACGGCTTCGAGCGTGCGCGTACAGGTTGTGTGGTGGTACGCGGAAACAATATTGGTCACTCAACTGCAACGAAATTTCTGCCGTATCTTCAATAAGGAACCTACGTCGTTTAAGACTATCAAGAATTGATGCGATCAGTTTTTGGGGACCGCAAGTGTATTGAAAGGATATGGTGGAGGAAATACCGGCATTTTGGAAGAGGATGTAGAAATTGTATGGAGAGTATTAAGAAGAAGATCAAGAAAGTCAATCAGCCAAGCAGCGAGAAAACTTGGAAGGAAATGGTCGACGGGCTATCGAGACTTTACCGCCGATTGCGATTGTATGTCAACAATGTAGAAATTTTGCTGGAAGTCAAACCTCACGAGTGGCCAAACCATTTGATAGGCTGTGATGGTCCAATTCCCTGACCTTCGAATTCCCCAGACATTGCCCCATTATATTTCTTCTTTTTGGGGAAACGTCAAAGACAAAGTGTACCCTCCGAAAGTGACGAGAATAATGGATTTGAAACAGCGCACAACAGATGCCATATGCTTTGTCATAAAAACTATGCTGCAGAACACATGGCGGTAGACATGTGTTCTTGTAGACATGTGTTCATGGCGGTAGACATGTGTTAACTTGGAGCTTCATATATAGACGGTAAAGTTACATGATTGTGATCACCACCTAATATACACAGTAACCGCCGTGTACAGCGCGGACAGCAGCTTCAACAAGGTGCTTGAAGGTGCTCACAGGTATGTGGAGCCAGGCTGAATGCAGTGCATCTGGCAGCGGCTGGAGGGTACGTGATGGAAGATCCATAGAACAAACAACACGATCGAGGTGGTCCCACAGATGCTCAATCAGGTTTACGTCTAGGAAAGTAGAGGGCAAATGCAGTACTTTGAAGTCTTTATCGTGCCCTTCCAACCATTCTCGGATATTTTTAGCTTTGTGATACGCCGCATTGTTGTGCTGCAAAATCCCATCCGCCCCAGGTAAGACAATCAGCATGTATATATGTACGTTGTCTGTAAGAATGGATTCATAACAAATTCGGTCCATAATGCCTTCCACAGGTACAAATGGATCCAGATAATGCAACGAAAACATTCCCCCAACCATAAAGATGCACCAACCAGCTGGTGTTCTGCTACCAATGGTTGAAGAGTGTTTGCTCTCCGATGTTTCTCGCCTTATACTCCAACGTTCAACCGTTCAATAGAGCAGAAAACATGTTTCATCGGAGAGACAATCCTTTGCCAATCAGCTGAGGTCCGATTCCGTTACTGTCGTGCAAATGTAAGCCTTCTCTGCCGATGCGCCTTCGTTAGCGTAAGTGCATTGGCCATACGTCTGTGTCAGAGCCTCATACGCAGCAGGGTTTGCTGAACTGTCGTTAGCCGCCCCGGTGGCGCAGTGGTCTAAGCGATGGCTTCTGATCATTCGTCCGAAAGGGGTCCAGGTTCGAATCCCGGTGAGGCATGGATGTTGTGTTTGTCTTACGGCACTGGCTCTCTCCCTTCCCTGGAACCAGTGATCCTAAATTAGGGACGGACGACTGCTTATAGCCCATTGAGTTGCTCACGGTGGTCGTTAAACCTCCAATCAAAAAAACTGTCGTTTTAGACACACTTCCGTTGTCTCCCTGGTTCACTCGGCCAGTGAGTTGCTGCACTGTAGCGTGTTGTTCGGCCTTCACGCACCTTCGAAGCCGACGTTCATCTCTCAATACCAATGGCACGTGATGCTCAGCAGTTTCCACGTCGGTTATTCGCAATGGTGCCATTTCTCCAATCACGATACACCTTAACCACAGCAGCAGGTGAACAGGTCATAAAGTGTGCTGTTTCAGAAATACTGCCACCCTTGGAACAAAAGCCGTTAATCATCCCTTTTTGCAAATCTGATAAATTTCTCCTTTCATCTATGAGAGCAACGAGAGTTATGTTTTCAAATTGCCTATAGCGCACTTTATATACCCTCGAAGCCAGCTCACGACACGTGCCTTTTTTCATTGGCCACGCGCTGTTAATGTCAAAAGTAGAAAGTGGTCACGATAACGTGACTCGACTGTATGTATATATATATATATATATATATAGGGATGAAAGGTCAGGTGATGCGTAACATCACAGCCTCTCGTTGACAAATGTCAACCCCGCCTTCTCGTGGTACATCCTGTTCCCACTAAAGGGGCTCTGACGACCGCCAATAGCGGTATAACTATACCATCGGGATTAGAGGAAATACTATCCCGCACTCACCAACCCGCTTGGCCAACGTGGTGAGTTATGGCCAAACCCCTCCAAAATGACTCCACAACTTAAATCTTGGCCCACAGTCTCCGGCAGCTGGAATGTCCCTGGCTAAGGCAGCGGCCCGTGCGACATGAAGGCAGAGGGTGATAAGAATTCCCAGAAGACCAGACCTGCCCGCCATCTGATGCTGACCTTGGCTACGTATAATGGACGCTCCCTATCTTCTGATTCAAGCCTTCTTGAATTAGAAGAGGAACTACAAAGGATCAAGTGGGACATCGTCGGGCTAAGTGAGGTAAGGAGAAAAGGAGAAGATCTCATTGAACTGAAAAGTGGACATCTCTTCTATTATCATGGGACTGATACTGGCAGAACTAGTGGTGTTGGATTTACAATAAACAAGAAACTGAAGGATAAAGTTGTAGAAGTTGAAAAGGTCCTCTGACAGAGCTGCACGACTCGTTATCCAACTCTCGAGAAGATACCAGGCTCAGATAATTCAAACTTATGCACCCACCACAAGTCATCCTGAAAAAGAAATTGAAGAATTTTATGAGGAAACTCGTCATCTAAATAATAAATGTAAGCAGCACTTTAAGATAATTATGGGAGGTTTCAATGCAAAAATAGGGCAACGGCAACAGAATGAAACTTCAGTAGGTAAATTCGGTCACGGCAACAGAAACCAGCGTAGAAATACTCTCGTAGAGTTTGCAGAGGCAGAAGGGTTTTTCATCTTGAACTCCTTTTTCAAGAAAAAGCCGCACTGGAAATGGACATGGAGACATCCAAATGGGACGACAAGTGAAACTGATTTTATTATGTGTAACAAATAATTCGTCATAGAAGACTGCAGTGTGCTAAACAAGTTCAACACATTTAGTGGCCATAGATTGGTGAGATGTAAGAAGCACCACAACACTAAACTCGAACGTGGCAAGCTCATAAGACAAACAAAATGTATTCACATAACCAACCTTAAAAAACACCATAATGCCTTCAAGTTGGAACTGAAGAACAGATTCTCTGCTTTAGAAGGCCTAACATAGGAAGAAAAGGATATTTCTGAAGTTAACAGAAAAGTAACCAAAGCTCTTATAATGAAACAGCAACAAAACTAGCGGGGTCTAAGAACAAGTTGCATGTGAACAAATTATCAGGAAAAACCTAAATGTTGATGCAAAAAAGAAGAGAGATAAGGACAACTAAAGAAGATGCGATTTCCAAAGTGAAATATATAGAGCTATGCAAGACAGTACGAAAAAGTCTCACTGAAGACGTAAGGAAATTCAACTGTGAACTAGTAAGGAAAGGAATTGAAAACAACCAAAACCTAAAGATAGCAAAGGGACATCTCAGTAAGGGAAGAATACAGATTATGGCACTGAGAAAAGAAGATGGTTCTGTAACAAGAAATAGAGGCGAAATTTTGACAAGATTGAAAGATTTCTACTGCAAATAATATGAAAGGGATGATACATGTACTCCAGACAACACTGAAAGATACCAGTACCAGAGTTCTTCCAGTCCTCCCAGCAGATGTTGCACATGCAATCAAGAACATGAAGCGGGGAAAGCTCAAGGAGAAGATTGAATTACTGTAGACATCATACAAGAAGCAAGTGGAGAAGTCGAAACAGTACTTGCCCAAATTTTCACTCCATGTCTTAATGAAGGGAAGATTCCTGAGGATTGGAACAACGCTACAATGATCCTGCTGCATAAAAAAGGTGACATTCAGGATCTCAGGAACTATAGACCTATCAGCCTCCTATCAGTGGTTTATAAAATCTTCACTGAAGTTCTTTCACACCATTTGAAGGTGACACTGGACATGGCTCCACCGAGAGAACAAGCTCGATTCAGGAGTGGCTACAGAACAACAGATCATATCCACGTACTGAGAGAACTAATTGAAAGAGCGAGGGAATATGAACTTCCATTATGCATGGCTTTTATCGATTATGAAAAAGCCTTTGATTCGGTGAAACCATCATCAGTTACAACGGCTCTAAAAATCCTGCGCTATTGAAGATGCGTACATTAATATTATTATTAACATATATGAAAATGCAAGTGCAAAGATTCGGCTGTTTGAAAATACAACACACATAAAAATTCGAAAAGGAAAAAGACAATGTACACCATATCTCCTAAGCTCTTTAATGCCACCATTGGAAAATGTCTTTCAAGCACTGAACTCGGAAAACAAAGGGATAAAGATTAATGGAGATTATCTAACCCACCTTCGTTTTGCTGATGACATAGTCATTTTTGCAACTACTCCACCAGAGCTACAGAGTATGATCCAGGAACTTGCTGACCAGAGTAAAGAAGTGGGATTAAAAATCAACTTTCAGAAGACAAAAGTGGTGTTCAATGCTTTTACACGAAATGAAGATTTTTCGATTGATGGAAAAAAGCTGGAGATAACAGACACGTACGTTTATCTTGGACAGCAGATATCAAGTGAGGGTCACATTGATGAAGAAATTAACCGGCGTACAAAACTTGCCTGGAGAGCTTTTGGAAGAAACAGCATAATTTTCAAGAGCAATATGCCATTATGTCTTAAAAGAAAAGTGTTTGATCAATGCATCCTTCCAGTGCTTACGCATGATGCAGAGATGTGGACCTTAACCAAAAGAGACATACAAAGGCTGCAGACAACTCAAACAACATGGAGAGATGCATGCTTGGTGTAACCAGGAGAAATAGGAAGAGGAAATCGTGGATCCGAAAAATGACAAGAGTGGAAGACATCACGATCAGAGTGAAATCCATGAAATGGCAATGGGCTGGACATACTGCCAGAAGGACAGACCATCGATGCACAGCCGAAATTTTAGATTGGATTCCAAGGGACAGGAAAAGACCTAGAAGAAGACCACATGGAACATGGGTGGATGAAATTCGAAAGTATGCGAGAGTGGCATGGAGGAGACTGGCCCAAGACAGACCGTTGTGGAGGAAACTTGGGGAGACCGGAGACCTTCGTTCAGCAGTGGATTGATAATGGTTGACAATGATGATGATTATATATATATATATATATATATATATATATATATATATATATATATATATATATATATATATATATTCTAGAAAGATACCTAAGCGAAAAAATACATATATAATTTTGACTCACACCTAGTACAACATAGAAAAGGTTATGTATCTACCTGTGTGATCAAAAGGAAAAAAGGTAAAAAATAAAATAAAACAACTGAATGTAGAAGGTGTCGAGAATACTGAGCCTTGGCTTTATCAAGGACCAGCAAAAACTCTGCATTTTCTCACTTCCACAAAGACCTAGTTGGAAATGGGTTTCTGCAAGGCCATAGATGCAAGTAAAATTCCCACCTAAAATAGTTTAAAAATTATATATATAAGTCATGTCCTCCTTAGAGTTGCATGACCTAGCACTAGTTAACATTTTCGCTTGCATCCATTAACCTTCCTGGCCCGACCCATACTCTTCATCTGTTACTATTAAACAGAGAGAAGAAGATTAAAGAGAACTCAAGCTGTGAGAGTGACATAATAATTAGAAATGATTTTCAGCCATAACGAAATTCCAAGTTCGTTTGAGAGAGAATTTAAACCTGAAAAACAATGCAAAAGAAATCCAAATTTTACATTGCAATTAAAAAAGGAAATGTTAATTTATAACGAACAGATTTTTGAAAGAAAACTTGAGTCTAAAACCCCCTACTCTACAACTTATGACAACACAAAAACGAGAATAAGTTAAAGATAATAATTAACTAAAAGAAAACTTTGTGAAAGTTATATACCTTAAACAGTTAGTTGCAATATGTACAAAGTATTTCAGCAGTGCTTTAAGTGCATAATTAATTAGTATTAAGAACTTAACTACTTTGAAAAAACAGCGCATAGACAGCGCATAGAAAAGGAACAAGCTAAGCCATCTTCTGTTCCTAGGTACCCCAAAAAGACGCTCAAAGATACAAAGAAAAGAAAGAGTTAAAACCCGCAAAAATGTTAACAGACAAATCAATGCCTAAAAGTTGAAAAGCTAAAAAACGACAGAGAAAAGGTACATGAAGTACAAACATTGAACTTATAAAACCTAGAACCCAAAAACAAGGAAGAGAGCTTACCTCTTGTGTTACAAAAACTTTTCTCCTCACAAGAGAAGAACATGGCTGACCTCTTCTGCCACACCCTAGACGCTGGGGGGCAGTGAGGGTGGGGCTGATGGCCTCCTCATACAGCAAGAAAACAACGCGCGGAGATTTTAACCAGAGAAAAAAAAAAATATATATATATAAACATAAGACTGTGGATCTGTATGATCAGAAAGAGCAGAATTAACTCTCCAGAATACATGAGAAATATTATAAAATACACGAGCAGTTTATTTAATAATCTTTGCATGTATTAAATCACCTTAGTGAGCTTCTATAGATTAATCAGAATCTTATTAATTTTAATATTGGTTTTACTATTTTTAGTATAGCTATCCTAGTGATGAATAACTAGTTTTCTTTTTTATTTGTTTTTATTTTCTTTTATAAACGGATTTTTTAAGCTTTTTTTGTGATTTTGTTTATATTATTTAATTTTTTGTTTTAATAGGACCGTCATATCCATAGCACTAAGGTTCCTTTAGGTAGTTAATAGGCATCCTCTAGCCAACTTCCTTACGGCTTTGATTGGTCAGAATCATATTATTAACTGTGTAGAAAATTAAAGCAGATCTGCCAACCTTACTCTATTATTCAGAATAATTTTTCTTAAAGTTCTTTTGATGAAAGAAGAAGGAATTTCGTTCTCTAGAAAACTTTCTAATAGTATATTAATGTTGTAATTGAAGTCCAAATTGTTGCTGCAAATTCTTGAAATTCTTAGGACCTGAGAAATTAGTACATTCTCAATTACTTTGGTTGAAATGTTATTATTCCAGTGTAGATATTTAATTACTTTGAAAGGAAAATTAACTCTTTTATCATAGAGGCTAATAGATGGGTTACCTCTGTTGAGCTTAATGCTTAAGTCTAGGAACTCAAGTTCCTGATTACTGTGGTTGGTTTTACATAAGTTAAGAGAGCTAGGATAGATATTATCAAAATCACTCTCTATAACTTCTGAATTATTGATACACAGCAGATCATCAATATATCTAAAAGTGTAAAGGTAGTTATCTGAGCAGGTGGGGTGATTTTTAATGAATTTATATTCCTTAAAGAACAGGAATAGATTAGCGATATGCGTGGACGTTGATGTTCCCATTGGAATACCGTTCACTTGCTTATAGAGAGTATTATTATATAAGATATGGTTATTTATTATGCAGCAATTGAGATAAGAGTTCCAAGTTCCTACATCAACAAATTGGTTAAGTTTAAATTCTGCATACAGCTCTTTAAAGGTAGTGATTATATCTGATAGAGGCAGATTAGTATACAGGTTTTCAAAATCATAACTATTAATATCTAGGGGACAAACTTTGAGTATAGTAGAAATTACTTCTGCATTATTATTAATTATCCAAAAATCTCTGTACATCAAGTTAGAACAGTTTCTAATGTGTTTCAAAACCTTCTTTAAGACATCTTCAAAAGCAAGATCTATTTTCTTTTTATGACTCCTTACTCCACTAGCTATGAACCTGAACTTCACAGGATCCTTATGAAACTTAACCGTTGCAAAAAGAAATGGAAATTCAGGCTCATATCTTCTAGTTTGTGGAATTTTAAGTTTCTTGAAGAATGCCTTAAACCGATTTTCTAACTGCTTGGTAGAATAACTTACGGGCTCGTATGTTACTCTATTATTGAGTTCCATAGTTAACAATTCAAAATAGAACTTCTTACAGATAATTGCAAAATTATTGCTAGCTTTATCCGTAGTGGTAAAAATAAATTGGTCTTGCAGTTTGGAGAGTGACCTTTTAGCTTCTCCAGAGAAAAAGAGATTTCTGTCGAAACAAAAGTCCAGACCTGCCAACTCACCGGTGAAGCTATTGATAATATTATATTTCCATTCTGCGAAGGCCTCAATAGGCTGATTGTACGTTAAACTGGTTTTTACGATGTATTTATTTACATCTTGAGTGAAGCTCTCAAGAATCCTTTCTTTGGAAATTGTGAAGGAAGGTCTGAATTTAGAGCCATACTCTAATAAATTCCTAAGCTTTTCATTTTCTACAAAACTCAAGTTTCCGGTGATAATATGGTTGTAATTCTTATCATAGTGAACTGTTTCTTTATGTTCATCACAAGAACAAGTAGTAATTACAGGAATGTAGCTCGAAGAGTTAAGTTTGTAGTTTTTAACTATGGACCCTAAGGTCTTAACATATTTAAAACTTACAATAGACTGGTGCCTGTGGATGGGAAAAAAATTGCATTATTGTAGAACAGCTTCCTTACATTGAGATTATCGTAGGCTTTATTTATTCTTGTGATGAACATAAAGAAACAGTTCACTATGATAAGAATTACAACCATATTATCACCGGAAACTTGAGTTTTGTAGAAAATGAAAAGCTTAGGAATTTATTAGAGTATGGCTCTAAATTCAGACCTTCCTTCACAATTTCCAAAGAAAGGATTCTTGAGAGCTTCACTCAAGATGTAAATAAATACATCGTAAAAACCAGTTTAACGTACAATCAGCCTATTGAGGCCTTCGCAGAATGGAAATATAATATTATCAATAGCTTCACCGGTGAGTTGGCAGGTCTGGACTTTTGTTTCGACAGAAATCTCTTTTTCTCTGGAGAAGCTAAAAGGTCACTCTCCAAACTGCAAGACCAATTTATTTTTACCACTACGGATAAAGCTAGCAATAATTTTGCAATTATCTGTAAGAAGTTCTATTTTGAATTGTTAACTATGGAACTCAATAATAGAGTAACATACGAGCCCGTAAGTTATTCTACCAAGCAGTTAGAAAATCGGTTTAAGGCATTCTTCAAGAAACTTAAAATTCCACAAACTAGAAGATATGAGCCTGAATTTCCATTTCTTTTTGCAACGGTTAAGTTTCATAAGGATCCTGTGAAGTTCAGGTTCATAGCTAGTGGAGTAAGGAGTCATAAAAAGAAAATAGATCTTGCTTTTGAAGATGTCTTAAAGAAGGTTTTGAAACACATTAGAAACTGTTCTAACTTGATGTACAGAGATTTTTGGATAATTAATAATAATGCAGAAGTAATTTCTACTATACTCAAAGTTTGTCCCCTAGATATTAATAGTTATGATTTTGAAAACCTGTATACTAATCTGCCTCTATCAGATATAATCACTACCTTTAAAGAGCTGTATGCAGAATTTAAACTTAACCAATTTGTTGATGTAGGAACTTGGAACTCTTATCTCAATTGCTGCATAATAAATAACCATATCTTATATAATAATACTCTCTATAAGCAAGTGAACGGTATTCCAATGGGAACATCAACGTCCACGCATATCGCTAATCTATTCCTGTTCTTTAAGGAATATAAATTCATTAAAAATCACCCCACCTGCTCAGATAACTACCTTTACACTTTTAGATATATTGATGATCTGCTGTGTATCAATAATTCAGAAGTTATAGAGAGTGATTTTGATAATATCTATCCTAGCTCTCTTAACTTATGTAAAACCAACCACAGTAATCAGGAACTTGAGTTCCTAGACTTAAGCATTAAGCTCAACAGAGGTAACCCATCTATTAGCCTCTATGATAAAAGAGTTAATTTTCCTTTCAAAGTAATTAAATATCTACACTGGAATAATAACATTTCAACCAAAGTAATTGAGAATGTACTAATTTCTCAGGTCCTAAGAATTTCAAGAATTTGCAGCAACAATTTGGACTTCAATTACAACATTAATATACTATTAGAAAGTTTTCTAGAGAACGAAATTCCTTCTTCTTTCATCAAAAGAACTTTAAGAAAATTATTCTGAATAATAGAGTAAGGTTGGCAGATCTGCTTTAATTTTCTACACAGTTAATAATATGATTCTGACCAATCAAAGCCGTAAGGAAGTTGGCTAGAGGATGCCTATTAACTACCTAAAGGAACCTTAGTGCTATGGATATGACGGTCCTATTAAAACAAAAAATTAAATAATATAAACAAAATCACAAAAAAAGCTTAAAAATCCGTTTATAAAAGAAAATAAAAACAAATAAAAAAGAAAACTAGTTATTCATCACTAGGATAGCTATACTAAAAATAGTAAAACCAATATTAAAATTAATAAGATTCTGATTAATCTATAGAAGCTCACTAAGGTGATTTAATACATGCAAAGATTATTAAATAAACTGCTCGTGTATTTTATAATATTTCTCATGTATTCTGGAGAGTTAATTCTGCTCTTTCTGATCATACAGATCCACAGTCTTATGTTTATATATATATTTTTTTTTCTCTGGTTAAAATCTCCGCGCGTTGTTTTCTTGCTGTATGAGGAGGCCATCAGCCCCACCCTCACTGCCCCCCAGCGTCTAGGGTGTGGCAGAAGAGGTCAGCCATGTTCTTCTCTTGTGAGGAGAAAAGTTTTTGTAACACAAGAGGTAAGCTCTCTTCCTTGTTTTTGGGTTCTAGGTTTTATAAGTTCAATGTTTGTACTTCATGTACCTTTTCTCTGTAGTTTTTTAGCTTTTCAACTTTTAGGCATTGATTTGTCTGTTAACATTTTTGCGGGTTTTAACTCTTTCTTTTCTTTGTATCTTTGAGCGTCTTTTGGGGTACCTAGGAACAGAAGATGGCTTAGCTTGTTCCTTTTCTATGCGCTGTCTATGCGCTGTTTTTTCAAAGTAGTTAAGTTCTTAATACTAATTAATTATGCACTTAAAGCACTGCTGAAATACTTTGTACATATTGCAACTAACTGTTTAAGGTATATAACTTTCACAAAGTTTTCTTTAGTTAATTATTATCTTTAACTTATTCTCGTTTTTGTGTTGTCATAAGTTGTAGAGTAGGGGGTTTTAGACTCAAGTTTTCTTTCAAAAAATCTGTTCGTTATAAATTAACATTTCCTTTTTTAATTGCAATGTAAAATTTGGATTTCTTTTGCATTGTTTTTCAGGTTTAAATTCTCTCTCAAACGAACTTGGAATTTCGTTATGGCTGAAAATCATTTCTAATTATTATGTCACTCTCACAGCTTGAGTTCTCTTTAATCTTCTTTCTCTTCTGTTTTAATAGTAACAGATGAAGAGTATGGGTCGGGCCAGAAGGTTAATGGATGCAAGCGAAAATGTTAACTAGTGCTAGGTCATGCAACTCTAAGGAGGACATGACTTATATATATAATTTTTAAACTATTTTAGGTGGGAATTTTACTTGCATCTATGGCCTTGCAGAAACCCATTTCCAACTAGGTCTTTGTGGAAGTGAGAAAATGCAGAGTTTTTGCTGGTCCTTGATAAAGCCAAGGCTCAGTATTCTCGACACCTTCTACATTCAGTTGTTTTATTTTATTTTTTACCTTTTTTCCTTTTGATCACACAGGTAGATACATAACCTTTTCTATGTTGTACTAGGTGTGAGTCAAAATTATATATGTATTTTTTCGCTTAGGAAATATCTTTCTAGAATGTGAATTCTGAATTTTCAAAACTGCTGCGTTGCGCGTTTTGATTTTCAGGTTATTTTGCACCCTTCGTTTTAAATTCTAAAATTTTTTTCCTTAGTCTTCAGTTTTGCTCTTTAGTATATATATATATATATATATATATATATATATGGGATGTAAGGTCAGGTGATGCGTAACATCATAGCCTCTCCTTGACAAATGTCAACCCCGCCTTCTCGTGGTGCATCCTGTTCCCACTAAAGGGGCTCTGGCGACCGCCCATAGCGGTATAACTATACCATCGGGATCAGAGGAAATTCTATCCCACACTCACCAACCCGCTTTGCCAGCGTGGTGAGTTATGGCCAAACCCTCCAAAATGATTCCACAACTTAAATCTTGGCCCTCAGTCTCCGGCAGCTGGAATGTACCTGGCCAAGGCAGCGGCCAGTGCGACATGAAGGCAGAGGGTGCTAAGAATCCCCGGAGGACCGGACTAGGCTGCCATCTGATGCTGACCTTGGCTACTTACAATGGACGCTCCCTATCTTCTGATTCAAGGCTTCTTGAATTGGAAGAGGAACTACAAAGGATCAAGTGGGACATCGTGGGGCTAAGTGAGGTAAGGAGAAAAGGAGAAGATCTCATCGAACTGAAAAGTGGACATCTCTTCTACTATCGTGGGACAGATAATGGCAGAACTAGTGGTGTTGGATTTATAATAAACAAGAAACTGAAGGATAAAGTTGTAGAAGTTGAAAGTTCCTCTGACAGAGCTGCACGACTTGTTATCCAACTCTCGAAAAGATACCAGGCTCAGATTATTCAAACTTATGCACCCACCACAAGTCATCCTGAAGAAGAAATTGAAGAATTTTATGAGGAAATTTGTCATCTAAATAATAAAGGTAAGCAGCACTTGAAAATAATTATGGGAGATTTCAATGCAAAAATAGGGCAACGGCAACAGAATGAAACTTCAGTAGGTAAATTCGGTCACGGCAACAGAAACCAGCGTGGAAATACTCTCGTAGAGTTTGCAGAGGCAGAAGGGTTTTTCATCTTGAACTCCTTCTTCAAGAAAAAGCCACACAGGAAATGGACATGGAGACATCCAAATGGGACGACAAGTGAAATTGATTTTATTATGTGTAACAAAAAATTCGTCATAGAAGACTGCAGTGTGCTAAACAAGTTCAACACAGGTAGTGACCATAGATTGGTGAGATGTAAGATGCACCTCAACACCAAACTTGAACGTGGCAAGCTCATAAGACAAACAAAATCTATTGACATAACCAACCTTAAAAAACACCATAATACCTTCAAGTTAGAACTGAAGAACAGGTTCTCTGCTTTAGAAGGCCTAACATCGGAAGAAGTGGACATCTCTGAAGTTAACAGAAAAATAACCAAAGCTCTTATAATGAAACAGCAACAAAATTAGCTGGGTCTAAGAACAAGTTGCATGTGAACAAATTATCAGGAAAAACCAAAATGTTGATGCAAAAAAGAAGAGAGATGAGGACAAATAAAGAAGATGTGACTTCCAAAGTGGAATATATAGAGCTATGCAAGACAGTAAGAAAAAGTATCACTGAAGACGTAAGGAAATTCAACTGTGAACTAGTGAGGAAAGCAATTGAAAACAACCAAAGCCTAAAGATAGCAAAGGGACATCTCAGTAAGGGAAGAAAACAGATTATGGCACTGAGAAAAGAAGATGGTTCTGTAACAAGAAATAGAGGCGAAATCTTGACAAGATTGAAAGATTTCTACTCCAAATAATATGAAAGGGATGATATATGCACTCCAGACATCACTGAAAGATACCAGTACCAGAGTTCCTCCAGTCCTTCCAGCAGATGTTGCACATGCAATCAAGAACATGAAGCGAGGAAAAGCTCCAGGAGAAGATGGAATTACTGTAGACATCATACAAGAAGCAAGTGGAGAAATCGAAACAGTACTCGCCCAAATTTTCACTCGATGCCTTAATGAAGGAAAGATTCCTGAGGATTGGAACACCGCTACAATGATCCTGCTACATAAGAAAGGTGACATTGAGGATCTCGGAAACTACAGACCTATCAGCCTCCTATCAGTAGTTTATAAAATCTTCACTAAAGTTCTTTCACACCGCTTGAAGGTAGCACTAGACATGGCTCAACCGAGAGAACAAGCTCGATTCAGGAGTGGCTACAGCACAATAGATCATATCCACGTGCTGAGAGAACTAATTGAAAGAGCGAGAAAATATGAACTTCCATTG